>JARQOC010002093.1:0-30066 GCA_033576535.1 Allobates femoralis
ACTAAGGAACTTGTCTAATGTTAATTGTAGTTATTAGATGTAACGTTAAGAGCCCAGTACCTACAGAGACTATTCTGTATGAACTACTTGCATATTCTTGAACTCTTTTCTTCATTTATCAGCCGGAGGCGGTAAATTAAAGCTCCGGAAAGACTGTTTTTTGAACATTCTTAAATTATTCATAAACTTTGTTGGAAAAATGGACGCTAATTGCAGTGCCTTTCCTAACAAATTAAATAGCCCTCAAGGACAGAGCTGTATTAATGGACGCTATTTGAAGTGACTTTTTACAAGACTCTATTTTTTAAACTTGAGTGGTTTTTGTAACTTTTTTTTTTTTTTAAGACTCTGTAGATTATTATCTGTTATATCTTATGTTTATTGTCCCACAGTCCCGGGGTACTGTTCTTAACTAAGGGGGAATGTGGCGCCCCTGCGGGTATTAGCCACAGTATAAGATCATAATAGTTGCACTCACTTAGAAAGCCAAGCCACTGCACTACCACCTTTGGCCAGTAGGGGAGCTCCAGAGACACCAGAGATTTCCCTAGAGATAAAACACTGGTTTGAGGTAAATTTTCAGACAGTTGGAGCCAGGAGCTCAGAGTGACAGGAGCTGCATTGAGTTCCTGAGGATCTGACTGACAATTTCCAGGGCCAAGCCATCGGTCTGGGGAGGAGAAAACTGATAAGAGGAACACTTTCAGAATCGGGTAGCATCATTATCTACCCTAGATAAAAAGCGCAGATACGGATACCGGATCCGTGGCTGCATTAGTTATATACAATACAGCAACCGGAAAAAAACGTGAGGTAACAACAAGCTTCACAGGGCCAGACACAGCAACATACTAAGAGTTCAGCAGTACTCCCGGAGGGGGTAAGCAGAGAGAGACAAAGGACTCAAGTTGCCTGTTGAGTGGGACCCAGAGAGGACAGATTTGGGCCGGCAGCGAGTTCACACACGGCAGCAGGGCCACATAGAGAGCGCAAGCAGGAGGTAAAGGACCCGGTGGGGCCTGAGCAACTGAACCCCTATTGCAGACTCCGGAGACGGGACTTGTTGTATTATAGTTTGGTTGAAAGTTAAACCAGTTAAACCTCATCTGTGCCTCAGCCTCTGATTTAACAGCTACCATCTATCCAGGATTGGGACCATCACCGCTGAGAGAATTTGCTGTGAATCAAGTAAGTGTCTGTGTCCTTAACATCTCCTCACCATACTTCCATCTTCATCCATCATTAACTTTAACATCACCTGTCCAGGGGACCCTACAGCCCTACCTGGAAAAGGGCTATACCATCTCAGCTGCCTCTCACCATCATCCCCTGGCCAGTACAAGGCAGCGGTGGCCATATATAGCCACATTATTCCGGGTGGCGTCACGACAATAACATCTACAAACTTTATAAATTATATAAACTTCTAAATCCCCTGTAAATACCCCCCTTTTAGGAGTGTGCCAGCCTGGGGCCACGGCCTGGGTCCAGCCACCAGTGACTCCCCCAAGGAAAGGGACCCTGCGCCGGGTATCCCGGTCCCCTAAGCTGGGCGGCACATATCTCCGTTTCTTCCAAGAGAGACGAATTCAGCCTCCAAAAGCCTCTACCCATCCGGAGGGTCTCTGCAACATTCAGAGAAAACAAAATTAAACAGTGGTTGGAGAACTCCACCTCAACAACAGATACTGCTGAAGAGACGGCGTCCTCCTTTAAATAAAACCTATCTATTCTAGACCTACAGTTACCTCTATGATAGGTGAACCCCTCGTGGCCTGGGGTGTGCCGGATGTGGACATCCACCAGGCGAGCCTCACTAGCTATACTATTAAGAGCGACGCTATCATAAGTCAGCTTGTCTCTGGCACCTCCTCTATCTCGGGGCCTCGTGACAGTGTTGAAGTCCCCTCCAAAGACAACCTGCCGACTCGTAAAAAGGTAGGGCTTGATCCTCGTAAAGAGACACTTCCGGTCCCACTTAGATTGGGGACCATAGATATTAATGAGCCGGAGCTCCTGTCCCTTCACGAGGACATCTAAGATCAGGCACCTCCCCATTTCCAACTCAATTACCCGTCGGCATTCTACCGGTACGGTAAAAAGGACCGCCACTCCGCTATACGGCTCGGCCGCAAGAGACCAGTAAGAGGGCCCGAGTCTCCATTCTCTATTAGCTAGAAACACGTCTGCCATGGTTGGCAGCCTGGTCTCCTGCAAAAAGAAAATGTCAGCTTCAACCCGGCTGAGAAAATCAAAGGCCGCAAATCTAGCTGTATCCGACTTAATGCTGGCGACATTAATGGACGCCAGCGTCAACGGAGTGGGTACCGCCATCATTGGTGATTGAGTTGGATGGCTTTCTTCTTCCCCCTCCCATTCCCATCTTCTACCTCAGAAGAGGAATCCTTTCCCCTCTTTAGCGACACAGATGTGTCCATTACCTGTTTCTTTTTGTTATCATCCTCGTCTCCAGGCCCTCGGTGTGTCTCCTTCCCTGAGGACCATTCATCCCCAGAAGAAGGAGACTCGGCGCCTCCTGTAAGCCCCGCCGAGGCCAGCACCCCACCCTCGGCCTCCTCCTCAGAGTAAGAGATGTTGTCAAGGGCCTGGAACTGGTTAGAAAGACCGACCAGAGGGGAGTCAGTGTTCCCTTCCTTAGGTACCTTGGTCAGAGGAGGAGAAGATGTTACATCTCCCTTGTTTCTCTTCTTTCGGACGCCACGCTTACGCTTTTGCTCTTGCCACTGCCTATTCTCCTCATCCATACTTTTCATAATTGGGAGGATTGTGAGGAAGTGGCGCTTTCCTCCCTGTGGATCCTCCTGACCTCCTCATCTAACTCATCATCCCTCGGGGCCTCAGCAGCAAGACTGGCATCCAGGACAGAGGTCACCTTGGCAGCCCGGGGCTCACCCGGCTCCCTCTCCTGTCTGCGCTTATCTAGACGCCTCTGCCGGGCGGGCGTCTTTTTCTTGCTCTTCCTCCCTGGCCCCTCAGCTCCCTCGCCTCTGCTAGTCCCTTCCCCAGCAGAATCGGCCACACGGCTTTCTCCCACTGGAGTCACAACCACATTGGCAAAGGAGCGAGGACAACGGGCTGAATGGGTGACCTAGCTCACCACACAAGTGACACCTAATCCTGCCACAAGATGCAGCCAGATGGCCGACCTCCCCACACAGTGCACATTTCTGCACAGTGCAATTTGCACTGAAGTGTGTGGGGTCACCGCACTTGTGACAGAGCTTCGGTTGTCCTTGGTAGTGAACCCGGATACGATCCACACCCAGGAAGGCAGATGATGGAATGTGGGCGACCGTACCTCCTGAATGCTTAAGCTTTACCATAAACGTCCAGGCTCCTGACCAGATACCAAACTCATCTCGATTTTTCTTTGGCATTTCTACCACCTCTCCATACCGACCAATCCATGTCATGATGTCAAAACAAGAAAGTGACTCGTTACAAGTCACCACGGTCACTCTCTTGACTTGGTTTTGGCGAGAAATTGCCTGAACAACAAAATCCGCCAGCCAGGCTAATTTTTTGCCAACTCATAATTCGACCAGAAGAGCTCAAGCCCCTCCGGCCGGACAAAGCTGACATCAAACTCAGGCATGCCGTAGGGATGTATCAAGGCATAGACATCAAATGCCTTGAAACCCATCCGCAGCAGGAGCTCCACAACCTTTGATCTTGGAGGACATGCATCACTGCCCCTCCACCGAAGACGGACCACATTCCTACGCACACGCCCCTGCCCGGCTGTCGGAAGGGACGATACAGTATCACTCCCCCTTTCATCTTGGAAGGCCCCGAGGCCATGCCTCTCTATCCAGAAGGATAGATCCACCACTCTACCCTCTACAGTTAGTGATCTCTCTCCCCTCTTTAGAGCCTCCAGGAGACGCCGCTGCAATACGCTGTCCTCAGTGCCTGGAGACGAGGATGACGCCTTATTACCCCCGGAGGTGACACTGGCATAAGACCTGACGGGTACTCCCACCTCCGGGGGGCAACTGGACCAGTTAACTCCACCGCCCCAACATCATCATTCACCTCCATCTCACCCTCCACTACACCACCAGATAGTACAGTACTCTCGCTTACCCCCACCACCACATTCACTCCTGCTGGACCAGTGACCGGACTAGGTGACTTATTGACCTCAGCATCACTGGGCACAAGGGGTTCAGCCACCTCCATAGAACCGGAGACAACCTCACCCCCAATGTTATGTCTACCCTCCGCATCATTAGTCGGTAATTTCCGATTTTTTCCATTCAGGCGCCGCTGATCTTTTGTCACTATGAGGCGCCGCTGATCCCCATCAACAGGATCCGCTGAACCAACGGCACCAACACAAAATAGCAATGTCCTGGGAGAAATGGGTTCAACAGCTGCAGCCGCCCCCCCACACTGCCGCCGCCTCTCAACTACATGACCAGCGGCAACAGTATCCAGAGGCGCCGAGACTACCGGGGCGGCCCCCAACACCGGGCCGCTCCCCCCTCCCACTGAGGAGCGCACCACGACATCGTGACCTGATGGAATGCCCGCCGCCGGGCCGCAACCACTGTCCAGCCTCTCGGCTGATGCATCACCCGCTACGTCTCCACTACTACAAGCAGAAACGCAGCCCTGCGCCTCACTACCTTGCTTTATTATCTCCCCGCGCCTTTGCACCGAATCCACTGCAGAATCCGGGCTGGGCTGGGCAACGGGACTTATGCAACGAGCGGACCCTGCGGCCGGCTCAGGGGGTGCAGGGAGGGGGGCATACACAAAGCTCACCGTTTCCTGTAGCTTGTTCTTGGCTTTTGCTTTCTTCTTGCCCCCAGGTGCCTCCTCTGGTAGATCATCACCAAGATGGAAATTCTGAAGGCACACTGGGGACTCCAGGATCTTGATCTGTGCCATTAGCGCCCCTCCCTGGCTGCTGTGGTCACTGTCCTCCCCAGAGCCGGCAAGACTGCGACTGGATGTTGCTGCCGCCTGTCCGGCAGGGAGCTCGCTGCACGTGGCCTGTGGCTGACTCTCCAGGCTGCCAGGTGGGGCTGTCTGCTGGTCGCCATCATCCCCATCATCCACCTGGCTTTCAGGCTGCAGCTCCATCAGCTCTGCTCTCTGTTATCAGCCATAACTCTGAATCTGTCCTCATTAAGCAATTTTCCCTTAAAAGGACCACTTTTGTCTATGATGTAAGCTTTCCTCATCTCCAGCTCGGCAATGTCTTCCTGAAGTCGTTTTATCCCCTCCAGGACCTTGATCTTCTTAGGCTTGGAGGTAGTAGACACTTTGGCGCGTGCACAGCGCAGCTCCTCCCGGAGTCTCCTAATGGTCTTACTTGCCTCCTCGTACTCCCGGAGGTGGCTCATAACGCGGGAGGCATAGATGGACACTGGCTCCTGGGAGCTTTTGCAGCCCCCAATCCCCTTCAGTAAGTTCGGACTCACCTCCGTGAGCACTCAGCGCTTCTCCGGAAGGACGGCTGTCACCCACGCTGCCTGGCATATCCTCCATGTCGGAAGCCTTGCGGCTTCTCTGCGTCTCCACAGACCCGAGGGGAGTAGGAGCCACATTACTGCGTCTCCTGCTGGAACGTCTCACCCCCGAGTCCTCCGATGTGCAGGCCGGTTGCTGGCTTCCTCTGCCCCCCGCCGGCCTGGTCCGGGGAACAGAAGCCTGGGACTTGGATCCATCACTCATTCCCAGAGACCCACTCCTCCCTGGGCAGGAGAGAGCAGGCCCAGGTGGAGAGGTCTTGGTTCTCAGGAGCTCAGGAGCACAACACAGGATCACAGGCGACCACACCCTCAATCACACAATGAGCAACAGCTGATCAGAGCTGCACTCACTATTCTGCTGGTGCAGTCACTGTGTACATACATTACATTACTGATCCTGAGTTACCTCCTGTATTATACTCCAGAGCTGCACTCACTATTCTGCTGGTGCAGTCACTGTGTACATACATTACTGATCCTGAGTTACCTCCTGTATTATACTCCAGAGCTGCACTCACTATTCTGCTGGTGCAATCACTGTGTACATACATTACATTACTGATCCTGAGTTACCTCCTGTATTATACTCCAGAGCTGCACTCACTATTCTGCTGGTGCAGTCACTGTGTACATACATTACATTACTGATCCTGAGTTACCTCCTGTATTATACTCCAGAGCTGCACTCACTATTCTGCTGGTGCAGTCACTGTGTACATACATTACATTACTGATCCTGAGTTACCTCCTGTATTATTCTCCAGAGCTGCACTCACTATTCTGCTGGTGCAATCACTGTGTACATACGTTACATTACTGATCCTGAGTTACCTCCTGTATTATACTCCAGAGCTGCACTCACTATTCTGCTGGTGCAGTCACTGTGTACATACGTTACATTACTGATCCTGAGTTACCTCCTGTATTATACTCCAGAGCTGCACTCACTATTCTGCTGGTGCAGTCACTGTGTACATACGTTACATTACTGATCCTGAGTTACCTCCTGTATTATACTCCAGAGCTGCACTCACTATTCTGCTGGTGCAGTCACTGTGTACATACATTACATCACTGATCCTGAGTTACCTCCTGTATTATACTCCAGAGCTGCACTCACTATTCTGCTGGTGCAGTCACTGTGTACATACGTTACATTACTGATCCTGAGTTACCTCCTGTATTATACTCCAGAGCTGCACTCACTATTCTGCTGGTGCAATCACTGTGTACATACGTTACATTACTGATCCTGAGTTACCTCCTGTATTATACTCCAGAGCTGCACTCACTATTCTGCTGGTGCAGTCACTGTGTACATACGTTACATTACTGATCCTGAGTTACCTCCTGTATTATACTCCAGAGCTGCACTCACTATTCTGCTGGTGCAGTCACTGTGTACATACGTTTACATTACTGATCCTGAGTTACCTCCTGTATTATACTCCAGAGCTGCACTCACTATTCTGCTGGTGCAGTCACTGTGTACATACGTTACATTACTGATCCTGAGTTACCTCCTGTATTATTCTCCAGAGCTGCACTCACTATTCTGCTGGTGCAGTCACTGTGTACATACATTACATTACTGATCCTGAGTTACCTCCTGTATTATACTCCAGAGCTGCACTCACTATTCTGCTGGTGCAGTCACTGTGCACATACATTACATTACTGATCCTGAGTTACCTCCTGTATTATTCTCCAGAGCTGCACTCACTATTCTGCTGGTGCAGTCACTGTGCACATACATTACATTACTGATCCTGAGTTACCTCCTGTATTATTCTCCAGAGCTGCACTCACTATTCTGCTGGTGCAGTCACTGTTTACATACATTACATTACTGATCCTGAGTTACCTCCTGTATTATACTCCAGAGCTGCACTCACTATTCTGCTGGTGCAGTCACTGTGTACATACATTACATTACTGATCCTGAGTTACCTCCTGTATTATACTCCAGAGCTGCACTCACTATTCTGCTGGTGCAGTCACTGTGTACATACATTACATTACTGATCCTGAGTTACCTCCTGTATTATACTCCAGAGCTGCACTCACTATTCTGCTGGTGCAGTCACTGTGTACATACATTACATTACTGATCCTGAGTTACCTCCTGTATTATACTCCAGAGCTGCACTCACTATTCTGCTGGTGCAGTCACTGTTTACATACATTACATTACTGATCCTGAGTTACCTCCTGTATTATACTCCAGAGCTGCACTCCCTATTCTGCTGGTGCAGTCACTGTTTACATACATTACATTACTGATCCTGAGTTACCTCCTGTATTATACTCCAGAGCTGCACTCACTATTCTGCTGGTGCAGTCACTGTGTACATACATTACATTACTGATCCTGAGTTACCTCCTGTATTATACTCCAGAGCTGCACTCACTATTCTGCTGGTGCAGTCACTGTGTACACACATTACATTACTGATCCTGAGTTACCTCCTGTATTATACTCCAGAGCTGCACTCACTATTCTGCTGGTGCAGTCACTGTGTACATACATTACATTACTGATCCTGAGTTACCTCCTGTATTATACTCCAGAGCTGCACTCACTATTCTGCTGGTGCAGTCACTGTGTACATACATTACATTACTGATCCTGAGTTACCTCCTGTATTATACTCCAGAGCTGCACTCACTATTCTGCTGGTGCAGTCACTGTGTACATACATTACATTACTGATCCTGAGTTACCTCCTGTATTATACTCCAGAGCTGCACTCACTATTCTGCTGGTGCAGTCACTGTGTACATACATTACATTACTGATCCTGAGTTACCTCCTGTATTATACTCCAGAGCTGCACTCACTATTCTGCTGGTGCAGTCACTGTGTACACACATTACATTACTGATCCTGAGTTACCTCCTGTATTATACTCCAGAGCTGCACTCACTATTCTGCTGGTGCAGTCACTGTGTACATACATTACATTACTGATCCTGAGTTACCTCCTGTATTATACTCCAGAGCTGCACTCACTATTCTGCTGGTGCAGTCACTGTGTACACACATTACATTACTGATCCTGAGTTACCTCCTGTATTATACTCCAGAGCTGCACTCACTATTCTGCTGGTGCAGTCACTGTGTACATACATTACATTACTGATCCTGAGTTACCTCCTGTATTATACTCAGAGGCTGCACTCACTATTCTGCTGGTGCAGTCACTGTGTACATACATTACATTACTGATCCTGAGTTACCTCCTGTATTATACTCCAGAGCTGCACTCACTATTCTGCTGGTGCAATCACTGTGTACATACATTACATTACTGATCCTGAGTTACCTCCTGTATTATACCCCAGAGCTGCACTCACTATTCTGCTGGTGGAGTCACTGTGTACATACATTACATTACTGATCCTGAGTTACCTCCTGTATTATACTCCAGAGCTGCACTCACTATTCTGCTGGTGCAGTCACTGTGTACATACATTACATTACTGATCCTGAGTTACCTCCTGTATTATACTCCAGAGCTCCACTCACTATTCTGCTGGTGCAGTCACTGTGTACATACATTACATTACTGATCCTGAGTTACCTCCTGTATTATACTCCAGAGCTGCACTCACTATTCTGCTGGTGCAGTCACTGTGTACATACATTACATTACTGATCCTGAGTTACCTCCTGTATTATACTCCAGAGCTGCACTCACTATTCTGCTGGTAGAGATACTTTGCATTTTACATAGGTATCTAATATTGGAGCTGTTTTGAGTTGTCTGATGTCACAGCTGTCAGGTTATGCTGAGACTTGTATTCTTAGCCTCTGGAGACCGCTGCTGTAGGTGATTGTAGAAGAAATTTACAATACTCATATAAATATTCTTTATTCTTTCCGCTATAGAGAAATCTTGTAGACTTCTATGTTAAATCTCTATAATAAATGTATCTATGGGGCATGTGATAGTAACACACTAATGTAGAGTCTTACATAAACTGGACCAATAGCGTAACTTGAAGCTCATGGGCCCCAATGCGAAAGCTCCAATGGGGCCCCCAATTATTGCAAATCTTGAACAGCGATAGTCTTTTTCTATAGGATGAAGGGGACTTTTGGGTCCCCCTAGGCTCTGGGGCCCGGATGCGATTGCAACCCCTGCACCTGGTGTAGTTACTCCCCTGAACAGAACTGTACAGAATTAGAAAAACAGCTTCCTTATCCAGAAACAGCGCCACCCCTGTCTACAGGTTGTGTGTTGTACTGCAGCGCTACACTTCACATCATTGGAGCTGACCTGCAATACCAAACACAACCAGTAGACTAGGGTGGCGCTGTTTTGTTTTGCTAAAGCAGTCATGATTTTTTATTCTTACAATCATTTTTACCAGCCAATACTTTATATGTTATAAATTAATTATTGTATCCACATGATAGAAAATTCAGACAACGCAGGAGCTGGATACCAAGCTGGGGTATTTAATTATTCAGCATTCTAGTCCTAGGGGGGGTTTCCGCCATCTGATGGGTGTGAAGTACCCGCCGGGGAATCTCATTATTGCGCTGCCCTGCTGCGTCACGGGACGTTATAGCGGATACCAGGCGTCTGTGCCCGGCTCACACTATTCAGGCTAAGGGAATGATTAATTCCGTCTCCTGCACCCGTCGGTCCGTACAGAACCGTCCGCCCCGGATAGTCGCTACCTGTGCGCTCAACTTGTTCTCATGATTAAATTAGAAGCCTTGCTCCGGGGATGTTCAGTTCTATCTGCTCTGCTGCCATTCAGATGGAACTTCTTCCTCTTCACCTTCTATAAACTCATATAACAATTGCAGAGGAATACCTGAGTGGCTGGAAATGGATTTATTCTATAGAGGAAAATTCCTTTAATCCAGAACCAATTGGACCTGATAGGGTTACGTGGTGTTTGCTGGAGTCTTGCAGCGCTGGAGTCCCACCAAGAGCAACAGCTGCAAGAAGGACTTTGTATGTTTTTCCCCAGCTTGACTGAGAGTGAGCCCCAATGGGGACAGTGATGATGATGATGATGACTGTACAGTGCCGTATATAAATCCAATGTTACTATGCTGCTTCCAGCAGTACAATAAATCTATTACCTCCCATTCATGGGTTGTCCAGGACTGAGATGTAGTGATGAGCGAGCGCTACCATGCTCAAGTGCTCGGTACCCGAAAGGAGCAGGTCGGACGCCCGGATGGGTGCAATATATGTATCGAATATAATGGAAGTCAATGGGGAACTCAAGCATTTCCATAAGAGTTTCACGCTGACTTGCATTATATTCAGTACATGAGTCATGCTCCTTTCGAGTATTGAGCACTTGAGCATTGAAGTGCTCGCTCATCCCTACTTAGAAGTTGATTAGATGTGTTATTAATTTCTTAATCTGTGCTGTCCATTATCATGCACGCCATTGATTACATGTTAGCACGTTACCACATACAGAGGAGCACAGCTCTGTACTCTGTGTAGTGCAGCTCAGCTCCCATTCACTTCAATGAGCTGCAGTACCGGGAATGGCCACTACACAGAGTATGGAGCTGCTGTGCTCTGGCTTTCTACACTCCAGTGGATATGGGACCTCGCTATAGCTGATTGGTGAGAAAACTGTGTGTCAGAACCCCAATCATCTGAAAATAGCTAATAAATATAATAGTCCTGGGCAAACCGTATAAAGGGAATCTGTCAGCAGGTTTTTGCTATGTAAACTGACGACTATTTTGTAAGGGTTAAAAAACAAAAATCTTTTAACAGGCTCTGTGCTATTGTTTACTTAAACTAAAGGCTTTATCATCTGGTGATTATCCTTACTGGACTGCAATCTCACATGCATGAGTCTGACACGCCCCCTGCTGTGATTGACAACCAACAGTCAATGCACAGTCTCTATTGAGAGCCTGGTGTGCACTGGCGCAGCTATATTTCTATAGACATTGTACATACAGAGCCTGGTGTGGGCGGGGGCAGATCTCTGTCTTTAGACATTGTACAAATAGAGCCTGGTGTGGGTGGGGGCAGCTCTCTATCTATAGACATTGTACATACAGAGCCTGGTGTGGGCGGGGGCAGCTCTCCATCTATAGATATTGTATATACAGAGCCTGGTGTGTGCGGGGGCAGCTCACTGTCTATAGATATTGTATATACAGAGCTTGGTGTGGGTGGGGGCAGCTCTCTGACAATAGACATTGTACATACAGACCCTGGTGTGGGCGGGGGCAGCTCTCTGTCTATAGACATTGTATATACAGAGCCTGGTGTGGGCGAGGGCAGCTCACTGTCTATAGACATTATACATACAGAACCTGGTGTGGGTGGGTGCAGCTCTCTGTCTATAGACATTGTACATACAGAGCCTGTGTGGGCGGGGGCAGCTCTCTGTCTATAGACATTGTACATACAGAGCCTGGTATGGGCGGGGGCAGCTCTCTGTCTATAGACATTATACGTACATAGCCTGGTGTGGGTGGGGGCAGCTCTCTGTCTATAGACATTGTACATACAGAGCCTGGTGTGGGTGGGGGCAGCTCTCTGTCTATAGACATTGTACATACAGAGCCTGGTATGGGCGGGGACAGCTCTCTGTCTATAGACATTGTACATACAGAGCCTGGTGTGGGCAGGGTCAGCTCTCTTTCTATAGACATTGTACATACAGAGCCTGGTGTGGGCGGGGGGCAGCTCTCTATCTATAGACATTGTACATACAGAGCCTGGTGTGGGGGGGGCAGCTCTCTGTCTATAGACATTGCACATACAGAGCCTGGTGTGAGCGGGGGCAGCTCTTTGTCTATAGACATTGTATATACAGAGCCTGGTGTGGCCGGGGGCAGCGCTCTGTCTATAGACATTGTACATACAGAGCCTGGTGTGGGCGGGGGCAGCGCTCTGTCTATAGACATTATACATACAGAGCCTGGTGTGGGCAGGGGAAGCTCTCTGTCTATAGACATCGTACATACAGAGCCTGGTATTAGCAGAGGCAGCTCTCCGTGCTCTGCTGTATCTCTCCAACTAAATGCTTTGATAGTGTAAGAACGGCTGTAGCCAGTAATCTATGTGATACATTGTTGGATTCAGGGTTTCTTTGCCTACATTAGTTGCTGTCAGATGAAGCAGGAAAAATCTGCTGACAGATTCCCTTTTAATCACCTATGCTCTACTGTTAATGAGATAACTTGTCCAAGTCACCACAGTAAAGTAGAAGGTGAACTGCAGACAGCGGAGTCGCAGCCTGTGCTCCAGGGGGACATGAATATTTCAGCATCTGCTGCACATTGTATATACACAATATTTACCTTTCAGATTATATATTCTCTTTAGGTTGAAATGTCCTAATTGTTTGGATCCACTCCAGAATTGGGAGGTTTTTTACTATATTGCAGTTTTGTGCTGGATTATCAGATTTTCTAGATTATTTTACATTGGATTTGAAGACTTTTGTTAGGAAAAAAGATTTTTAATATCAGCAAGAAAAGTAACATTTCTGCCAACTTTAATCTGTCTCCTGGCAGTGGCGCCCCAGGTCTTCTCCCTGCAGCCATGTCACACTGGCTCAAGCTCAAATGTTCCCTGGAGGTAAATCCTGACAGTCTTAAAGAGCAAGGAAAAGAAATAAGTGTAGAAGATTATGTCTGGCAAAACTGGGTGATAACCAGTCTAAAAACCCTGTACTGATGCCACAGACTTAGAATGAGCCTACTCTTCCTGTATACAGCGAGGAGGTATAGTCTATGTCATCATCCAACTTGGCAGATGTGCCATTCAGGAGACTGAAAAAGCTGAATAACCAGGAGGAAAACTCGCTCTAGGGCAAAATGTCAAGTGACCTTCCCCGAAATATAACATACCTGTGTAACACTATAGTAAAAAAAATACTTGGACCCTGACCCCGATACATCATTCCTGCTTTAAAGCTGTTTTTTACCTGCAATGTTTGTTTTAGCTTCAGGAGATTATCATTGCAGCATCACAGCCCTTCATAACATATAATGCAAGTGTCACAGCCCTTCATATAGTATAACACAATAATGCAGCCACATAGCCATCCATATAGCATACATCCTCCCCACACAGACACACTGCCCCGTATAACCTGCCCCACTCACCCAGTCACACTGCCCTCTGTACAGCCCCCCCCCCCAAACACACTGCCCCCTGGACAACCCCCCCACACCCAGTCACACTGCCCTCCGTACACACCACTCTCTAATATCAGCTGCTTTGGATTAAGTTGTTTTTCACTTTTTGTTGTGGCAAAGTCTAATAATGGATCAATAAAACATTTGTTCAGAATATGATTTTTCTCTGATACAATCCTTGTTCTTCCAGTTTGTATAGAATATCCATATTACTGACGTCCTTGTTGATTATATGCCGTGCAGGTGGATGGCGCATTGAAGGGGCTCTATATACTATATACAACGGATACTATGAATGTAAAAGGAATCCCACTTTCATATAAAGAGAATTTAATCATTTTATAAATAAATATTTACAACTTTCTCAGACACATTGAACTCACAGAAAGATCTCTGCTGTCACTGAATAAAGACGTTTTTTTTTTATACCAAGAGATTAAAAATGATCTATACAAAGTGGCTGAGGGTTTGGTACTAATAATCCCCGCAGGTGCAATGCTGGGTGAGTGAAGTGTTTCATTCATTCTCTTACAGTTTGTTACAATGTATCAGTGCAGTTGTATGGATCGGTCCCTTCAGATTAGACAAAATTGTAGGAGATCTTGTTGGAAAAATGGCAGAAATCGAACCACAAAAAATATAAGAACTTTCTGAACTGTTCATCAGACAATTATTAATGTTTCCAAGATACTGGAGGAGTTAAACCCTATTCAGCACCATGGACAGCGCACGGTTTCTTCCTCTGATACTGTTCTACCCATTTAGGCACAGTAAGGAAAGTATTTATAGTTTACCACCTGTTACAACTCGTAGAGGTGAGATGTTATCCCTTTATGTTGTTTGAATGTGTTCAACACAAACTAGCTGCATTCCTACAGATACAGGTGTCTTGCCCTTTAAGATCAGTGTATTCTGAGGGATCCTCCACCCCCTGCTTCCCCACATTTCCTGCTGGTTTCTGTGATGTGCCCAGTACTGATTCAGACTATTTGTATTGTAGTTTTAACCCGCCAAATTCATATCTTCGCACCAATAAACTAAGGCTACTGAAACTCGCATTCTGTTTACTTGGGATGTGAAGAAGGGTTAGGCTGTATGCTGGAATCCACACAGCACTAAACGTGGAAGAAGGCAGAACAGATACATTCCAAATAGTGTCGTCATGTGGATATTTTCAACATACAGGATAGGAAGGTCTTAGAGGGATCATCCAGGACTGACTAATCTATTATTAGGATATTTCATATCCGATTGGGGACGGTACAACTCCAGTTAACAGTTTGCTGCCCAGAACATCACAGTACTGTCACACCTGAGTTAGGGAACCCCTGGCGTACGGTGCAACACGGCAGGAAAACACAAGGAAGATAACAAAAGGCTCTAGTGTTAGTTAGAGGGGGCGAGGGGTCATCTCCTAACACTCACCTGAGGCTGAACCCTGCACGCCCCTAACATCCCTATATGGGTCCTACTTCCTATCGTTCGCTGGCCCTGAACTCAACTTGACTAGTATCCAGGCGAGTGGACTGCTACAATAAGACAACACGATGAAGGTAAGTCAAACAGGAGAGGATAGACACAACAAAGTAGTCCAACAGGCACTTTGTAGCAGCTACAGCAGCAAACTCCAGAGACACGCTCCTTCAAAGTGGTCAGTATACAGAATATAACCGGCCCTGAATGGGAGCCAAGTGTGTATATATATAGTGTGAAGGGTGTGGTCAGAAAAGGCTGCAGCTGAGATGAAAGCTATAGTTCTCAATGAGGGAAAGTATCCTTAAGGCCTCTTTCACACATCCGTGCCTCCGACACGTGTGCGGTCCGGACGGACACATGCCGGAGGCACGGACATAAGGGGACACACGGTCCCCTATGGACCCATGCACACATCCGTGTTTCCGCACGGACCGTGTCTCCGTGTGGAGCACATGCGTGTCTGTGTGCTCCACATGGCAACTTGTCCGTTTTTTCTGCTGAGCCACGGACCGCTTTTTTGTCCAAACATCCTGCACACGGATGTTCACACTGTGATATCCATGTGCATGGACAAAACAAATAAGCCTGAAAATAAAGAATTTCATACTCGCCTTGCTCCAGCGGTGTCTGCTCCTCTCACTTCCGCTGCCGCTCATTAGGGCTCATGAATATTCATTTCACTGAGCCCAAGAGCGGACCGAAAGAGAGAGGAGCAGCGGCGCTGGAGCGAGGTAAGTATGCGGGTGACAGGCTGTCCGTGTGCTATCCACGGCCCCACGGATAGCACATGGACTGCACACATTGTGTCACACGTACGTGACAATGTGTGCATGCCCCGTGTCTGGGCTGGTTGCTCCCCACTCCTCCGGCCTTAAATGGATCAGCTCACATCCACCTGTTGTTGCTGATTTCAGTTCACTTCTGGACTGTGACCTGGTGTGAGCAGACGCTGATCTGAAGTTGCTGGACTCCGTGGTCTGTGGGTGGAGGTAGGGGCTTAGGCCTAGGGCTTCTCAGGAGCTTTAGGGACTTAGGCTGGCGGCTCGAACCTCTTCACCCTCAGAGGTACCTTCGAGATCAGGGTGAGTCAGGGACCCCAGTATCAGGGCCAGAGCAGGATCCCCTAACACCTTACGCCCAGATCCCTCCTAATTCTGGGCACCCTGGCCCCCCTAGCATGACATAATCAGCAACTCACTATGTCAACACGAGCTTTTGCACACCTGGTGGAGGAGCTCTCTCAGGAGGTTTTTATCTTGCAAAACCAGGTAGTGCATTAGCTGCGAGAGGTGGTTGGGTATCTGGCTGCGGTTCACACGCTGGCTGTACCAGAACCCAATATCTCCCTCCCTGACCAATTTTCAGGAGGGAGAGATAAATTCTATGTGTTTAGAGAAGCTTGTAAATTATATTTCAGGCTGTGTCCTCGTTCTTCATGGAGCGAGGAACAGCGTGTGGGGATTATACTCTCCCTTCTTAAGGGGGATCCCCAGGCCTGGGCCTTCTCTCTGGGGACTGATTCTCCTTCCATGTGGTCGGTGGACGAGTTTTTTGCAGCGCTTGCCCTGGTGTATGGCAACCCTGATGCTGTCTCCCTTGCTGAGTCTAAACTACGTGAGCTCAGGCAGGGAGCACGACCAGCCGAGGAGTATTGCTCTGAGTTCAGGAGATGCCACTGACACTCAATGGAACGACATTGCTCTGAGGAGTCGGTTCTGTCTAGGGTTGTCAGATCGGTTAGAAGACACCATGACTCAATACACTGCATCGGAGACACTGGAGGCGGCAATGGGGCTTGCTATCAGGTTGGACAGACGCCTAAGAGAGACCAAATCCGACCCTGCCCCCGGTGACCATCCCTGCTGTGGAGGTTACACGTGTGGGTTCTGATGTTCCTAAGCAGTTGGGGACTGCGGAGTTTAGTACTTACCCATCTGCAGGTCATCAAGTTGGGCGATCTTGTTTCTTTTGTGGTCAACATGATCACTTCATTAGGGTCTGTCCATACCGTGCTAACCCCGCTTCTCAGCTACGGACGTCCCATGTGGATAAGCGCAGGAGTGCTGCTGTGTCTGCCGTGTTGGTCAGGCCTGCTCCTATGTCTCCACCGGTGGTGGTTAATCACCCACTGAAGGATAGGAGTTAAACCCTCCCGGCACCTCAGATTGATGCTGGACTCAGGGGTTACCTGAAGAAGCGTATTAGGAGGAAGGCGGTAACCCCCACTAAGCCTTGGTGAGGAACCATTTCTTTGAGAGTGAACCTTCTGTCTGTGACCGCGTGCATGACAATAAACGGTAAGGTCCAGACCTGAGTGTGGGTGACTACGTGTGGGTGCTGTCAAAGCACGTAAGGTGGAAGTGTGCGGCTGGAGCTCCTACTACGGGAGTTAGTCGTCCGTTCAGAATAGTGGCCATTTTTAACGCTGTACCCGTAATATCTTCCATAGGTCGTCGCTCAGGAAGTTCAGACCATTGCCAGGTGTGTCCGGTTTAGAGTCCAGAGGCCTCTCATAAAAGGTGGGGTACTGTTACGTATTGTATGCCTTGTAGTATGGAAGTGCTGCTGCTGTAGATTTAAATTAAGCCTTTTTTTTCCCTGCTCAGAGTGAGTAGATGAGGCTTATGAGTGAAGCATGTAGTAGCAGGTGTGTGTGAATGCTTAGGTATGCTGAGGGGCGTGTCTGGGCTGGCTGCTCCCCACTCCTCTGGCCTTAAATGGATCAGCTCACATCCACCTGTTGTTGCTGATTTCAGTTCACTTCTGGACTGTGACCTGGTGTGAGCAGATGCTGATCTGAAGTTGCTGTGTTTTCTTTCCCTTGGAAGTTGTTGGGTTCCGTGGTCCGTGGGTGGAGGTAGGGACTTAGGCCTAGGGCTTCTCAGGAGCTTTAGGGACTTAGGCTGGTGGCTCGAAACTCCTCACCCTCAGAGGTACCTTCATGATCAGGGCAAGTCAGTATCAGGGCCAGAGCAGGCTCCCCTGACTCCTTACGCCCAGCTCCCTCCTACTTCTGGGCCCCCCGGCCCCCCAGCGTGACACTAAGCCACCAACAACCCCTTTCGTGGAATAAAGCACAGCTCTTCTTATAGTGTAACATCTAAGTTATGTCACTCTGATCACATAACCTAGAATAACAGAATCACTCTTTTTTATAGGGCACCTCACTATAGGACAGCCTCTGCCTTATAACTGCATTTGCAGGATTTATAACAGGCTTTACATGATCACTCATTTCTTTAATGGGGCACAATATATTCTTATGATTATTTATTAGTGTCATTCATTTAATGGGGCGTGTGCAGCAGAGAAGTAAGTGATCACTCACTGTGATTGACAGATGGAATGAATCTCTTTATTTGCAGTTTACAGAGGATAGGGGGGAGTATAACTAAAAGAAATACATGAATAGCGAAAGCTTCACCAGAGGAATTAGAAGACTCTATCACTTGCATATGGATTTTTGACCTGACACATTCCCTTTAAAGAGGGGGTCACTATTGGACAGTCTCTGGGTTATATACCCAACTACCCTGAAATACATTGGGGATCAGAAACCTGCAGTTCCAGCAAAGGTAATAAGTTTTTGAAAACTATGAGAGACAATTACCTTTCACAACTGGTTCAGGACCCAACAAGAAGGGGGGCACTGCTGGACCTAATATTAACCAACAGGCCGGAGCGCATATCAAATATACAGGTTGGAGGTCACTTGGGTAATAGTGATCATAACTTAATAAGCTTTCAAGTATCCTTTACTAAGACGTGTAGTAGAGGGGCTACAAGGACACTAAACTTCAGGAAGGCAAATTTCCAACGGTTGAGAGATGATCTTAGTGCAATAAATTGGGACGATGTCCTGAGACATAAAAGTACACAACACAAATGGGAGATGTTTATTAGCATCCTGAATAGGACCTGTGCACAATATATACCCTATGGGAATAAGCATGCTAGAAATAGGAGGAAACCACTATGGCTAAATAAAGCGGTAAGAAGTGCAATATGTGACAAAAAGAAAGCATTTAGGGAATTAAAGCAAGTAGGTAGTGATGAAGCATTATTAAATAAATACAGAAGATTAAATAACATTTGTAAAAAGCAAATCAAGGCAGATTGAGACAGAGAGACTCATTGCCAGAGAAAGTAAAAAGAATCCCAAAATATTTAAAAATATTTTTTAACTACATAAATAGTAAGAAACTAAAAAATGATGGTGTTGGCCCCTTTAAAAATAGTCTGGGTGAAATGGTGGATGAGGATGAGGAAAAAGCCAATATGCTAAATGACTTTTTTTCAACAGTATTTACACAAGAAAATCCCATGACAGACAATATGATCAGTGATAACAAAAAGTCTCAATTAAATGTCACCTGCTTAACCCAAGAGGAAGTACGGCATCGTCTAAAAATCACTAAAATTGACAAATCCCCGGGCCCGGATGGGATACACCCCAGAGTGCTACAGGAATTAAGTACTGTCATAGATAGACCATTATTTTTAATATTTAAAGATTCCATAATAACAGGGTCTGTACCACAGGACTGGCGTATAGCAAATGTGGTGCCAATATTCAAAAAGGGGACAAAAACTGAACTTGGAAATTATAGGCCAGTAAGCTTAACCTCTACTGTGGGTAAAATCCTAGAGGGTTTTCTAAGAGATGCTATACTGGAGTATCTGAAGAAAAATAACCTCATGACCCATTATCAACATGGTTTTACGAGGGACCGTTCCTGTCAAACTAATCTGATAAGCTTCTATGAAGAAGTAAGTTCTGGACTGGACCAAGGAAATGCAGTGGATGTGGTGTATATGGACTTTTCAAAAGCTTTTGATACGGTGCCACACAAAAGGTTGATACATAAAATGAGGGCAATGGGGATAGGGGAAAATATGTGTAAGTGGGTTAAGAACTGGCTTAGTGATAGGAAACAAAGGGTGGTTATTAATGGAACACACTCAGAATGGGTCACAGTTAACAGTGGGGTACCACAGGGGTCAGTGTTGGGCCCGCTTCTATTTAATATATTTATTAATGACCTTGTAGGGGGCATGCAGAGTAGAATCTCAATATTTGCAGATGACACTAAACTCTGCAGGGTAATCAATACAGAGGAGGACAATTTTATATTACAGGAGGATTTATGTAAACTAGAAGCTTGGGCTGCTAAATGGCAAATGCGCTTTAATGGGGATAAATGTAAAGTCATGCACTTGGGCAGAGGAAACAAAAGGTATAATTATGTGCTTAATTGTAAAACACTGGGCAAAACTGTCACTGAAAAAGACCTGGGTGTATGGGTAGATGACAAACTCACATTTAGTGGCCAGTGTCAGGCAGCTGCTGCAAAGGCAAATAAAATAATGGGATGTATTAAAAGAGGCATAGATGCTCATGAGGAGAACATCATTTTACCTCTATACAAGTCACTAGTGCGACCACACTTAGAATACTGTGTACAATTCTGGTCTCCGGTGTATAAGAAAGACATAGCTGAACTAGAGCGGGTCCAGAGAAGAGCGACAAAAGTCATTAGAGGACTAAGGGTTCTGCAATACCAAGACAGGTTATTAAACTTGGGGTTATTTAGCTTGGAAAAACGAAGGCTTAGGGGTGATCTTATAATAATGTATAAATATGTGAGGGGGCAGTACAGAGACCTTTCTAATGATCTCTTTACTCTTAGGCCTGAGACTGGGACAAGGGGGCATCCTCTACGTCTGGAGGAAAGAAGGTTTAATCATAATCACAGACGCGGATTCTTTACTGTAAGAGCAGTGAGACTATGGAACTCTCTGCCACATGATGTTGTAATGAGGGAGTCACTACTAACATTTAAGAAGGGCCTGGATGCCTTTCTTGAAAACTATAATATTACCAGTTATACATACTAGATTCTTTGATCGGGCGTTGATCCAGGGAACTAGTCTGATTGCTGTATCTGGAGTCAGGAAGGAATTTTTTCCCCCAATGTGGAGCTTAGTGTTGCCACATGGGTTTTTTTTTTGCCTTCCTCTGGATCAACATGTTAGGCTATGGGTTGAACTAGATGGACTTAAAGTCTTCCTTCAACCTTAAAAACTATGGAACTATGTTACTATGTTACTATGTTACTATAAGTGCATTTGCAGAACGGGTCTTATAGCAGACTTCACATGATCACTCATTCCTTTAATGGGGCACTATAAATTATTATTATTTATTATTATAGCGCCATTCATTCCATGGTGCTTTATTAACTCAACTCCCTGATCTCCTCCTTTTATCAGTTTTCCTAATAATCATCTGATGATTAATTTCCATGCAGCGCCACCGCTGGGTGATGAGGAGCATTACATGGTCTCTATTGAAGTCAATGAGCTGTTCTTGCAATGCTCATACATGCAGGGTCTTCTAGAGATCCTAGGACCCCCTCCCTTGACCGTGTGTTTACCCTTAGATTTCTTTAAATTAGAGAATCTCTTTTAGGTCAAACTATTTAGTATGTTATATAGATGGCGTTCTAATTTTGCTCTCCTCTCCAGGTCTGTCTGTCTGTCCGGGACGCCATCTCCTGACCTCTCAATGACGCCATTTACGCCTTGAGCTCTGAGAGGGGGACCTGTCACTGACTGAGTGATCGCGGCAGGAGGGGACCGCCGCTCGGGCTGAGAACGCTCATGTTGAATAATGGGACCCTCCATGAGCCTGGAGCGCAAGAAGAACAAAAACCCCATTTGTTTCCTTCTTTTACAACCCATCTGCCGCTCTTCAGGTAGTGGACTCACAAATAGGAAATGCAGCTTTAATTATGACACCGGGCTGCACATTTATCTGTATGTGTGCTCCATGTGATAATGGAAAGGTGATTAAATCTAATCAAAGTCAATTATTAATTCCGTCGCACTATTAAATCCCCCCCTCCTGCTTCATTTACATGTAATGAAGTGCAATTATTAAGTGTTTCAGTCTTACTTAATGTTTGCTACAATTATACACAGAGTATGCAAAATAACAGAATGAGATTCTTTTATATGCATCATCTCCTATTAGTTAATTCCAAACCCAGGTATCACATTTTTACATTTATTTATAACCCCATTATTCTGATACAGAGTTCCAAATCCCCTCCGCTTGCACAGAATTAAATAACATTTGTGCCACCACTAGGGGGAGCTCAGGAGCTCTCACTGCATACTGGCTCATTGTGGAGTTAAATGGATGGACAGTAGGCAGCTTGGCTCCCCCTAGTGGTAGCTGGAGATTTAGCAATTTGGAATAAAAATATAGCAAGAAATTAATGGACACATTAGACCTAGTTAAATAAATGATGAACACTCAGGATACGCACGTGTTGAGCTATGAATGCCTGACTGTGCCCATAGACTCCTTTGCCACATAACAATATCAGTGCTGGAGAATGCAGACGTATGATGAGAGTTCATGAGGATTTCAATGTTATAATAATATGTTACTTTACAAACTATTGTTCATTTGCTATGTCAATCTCCATGTGTATGGATACATCTGGACCTATTGGATAGTGAATTTCTTCCATAGAGGGGCAATTAGCTGCCGCTCCCACTAGGGGGAGCTTACCGTACTAAAGATTTTTATGCTTCCCATTGAGTTCCATACAGGCTGTATAAATTGATATGCAGTGAGCTCCCCCTAATGGTGGCGGTATAAATCTATAAGCAATGAGCTCCCTCTAGTGGTGGCTGTGTAACTCTATAAGCATTGATCTCCCCTAGCAGTGGCTGTATAAATCTATATGTAGTGAGCTCCCTCTAGTGGTGGCTATATAAATCTATAAGCTTTGAGTTCCCCCTAGTGGTGGCTGTATAAATCTGCGTGTAGTGAGCTCCCTCTACTGGTGACTGTATAAATCTGTGTGTAGTGAGCTCCCTTTAGTGGTGACTGTATAAATCTGTATGTAGTGAGCTCCCCCCAGAGGTGGCTGTGCACATCTGTATGTAGTGAGCTCCCCCTAGTGGTGGCTGAAAGTAGGCAACATTTTACCTTTACAGCAGGGATGTGGCTGGTAGGGAGGGAGAGCTCATGTCTCAGGGTACAAGGGGATATTAACAATTAATCTTTCTGTATTTAGTGTAAATAAGGATAATGCTATGCCTGCAAACTGCAACTTTGCTGCAGGATTATTATACACTTTAGTATATCATTTTTTTAGAACAGAATAATAAAAATAACAACAGACACCAACAGCACTTTACAGACGACATTGACTTTAAAGGGGGACATTGGGTGTCCATCATTGTTTGTGGTCTCCCTATTGGAGGTTGCAGGTCAGGTGTGAATGTCGCCTACCACCATGACTGCAGGAAGAGGAGCAGAGATGTGAACATTCTAAGTGGGGGTGGGGCCTGTCCTAAGCTGAAATCTGATTGGCTGTGTTGGACAATGTAGCAGTTCTCTCTGCAGTTTTTATCTTCTTGCTCTACACTAAGATTCATTAGATCTTTCTATGAAGCAGCAGCTAATTACAACTTTACAATCTGCGCTTTACCGTCCGGGGTTCTGAGTTCTGGGTTAATTTCTTAAACAACATTTTAATGGGATTGTAGATGAAGCTAATGAAATTAACAGTTCTCTTTACATTTTAGTCTACATATTGTCGTTGGCTTCTCACTTGATTATTTGCCAGGAAGACATTTCAAGTGAAATAATTTGAAATCAAGTCGTCCATGCAATTCCAATTTATTTCTATAATGATTTCACAGCCTTTTGTCTAACTGTCTATTTATTTAGAGCAGTGACGACATTTTTTTGAGCTAACATGCAAGAAAGGAGAGGAACGAACAGATAAATGTTTCATCAAATAATTAAAGGGGACATGCTAGGAATTCCTGTAACATTCATATGGATGGATGGATGGGTGGATGGATGGATGGGTGAATGGATGGATAGATGGGTGAATGGATGGATGGATGGATGGATGGGTGGATGGGTGGATGGATGGGTGAATGGATGGATAGATGGGTGAATGGATGGATGGGTGAATGGATGGATGGGTGAATGGATGGATGGGTGAATGGATGGTTGGATGGATGGATGGATGGATGGATGGATGGGTGAATGGATGGATGGATGGATGGATGGATGGATGGATGGATGGATGGGTGGATGGGTGGATGGATGGGTGAATGGATGGATAGATGGGTGAATGGATGGATGGATGGATGGATGGGTGGATGGGTGGATGGATGGGTGAATGGATGGATAGATGGGTGAATGGATGGATGGGTGAATGGATGGATGGGTGAATGGATGGATGGGTGAATGGATGGTTGGATGGATGGATGGATGGATAGGAGAATGGATGGGTGAATGGGTGAATGTATGATTGGGTGAATAGATAAATGGATGAATGGATGGATGAATGGATGGGTGGATGGTTGGATGGATAGGAGAATGGATGAATGGATGGGTTAATGGATGTATGGCTGGAATGCTGGTTGGATGGGTGAATGTATGTATGTATGAATGGGCGAGTGAATGGCTGGATGGGTGGATGGATGGGTGAATGGATGGATGAATGGTTGGGTGAATGGATGGATGGGTGAATGGATGGATGGGTGAATGGATGGATGGGTGAATGGATGGTTGGATGGATGGATGGATGGATGGATAGGAGAATGGATGGGTGAATGGGTGAATGTATGATTGGGTGAATAGATAAATGGATGAATGGATGGATGAATGGATGGGTGGATGGTTGGATGGATAGGAGAATGGATGAATGGATGGGTTAATGGATGTATGGCTGGAATGCTGGTTGGATGGGTGAATGTATGTATGTATGAATGGGCGAGTGAATGGCTGGATGGGTGGATGGATGGGTGAATGGATGGATGAATGGTTGGGTGAATGGATGGATGAATGGTTGGGTGAATGGATAGATGGATGGACGTACGGTTGGATGGATTGGATGGATGGGTGGATGGATGGATGGATGTACAGTTTGATGGACGGATGGGTGGATGGATGAGTGAATAGATAGTGAATGGCTGGTTGGATGGTTGGATGATGGATAGGTAGTTTAATAAATTATTCCAGGTTATAGCCTTTATTACACTCCAGAGCTGCATTCACATTCTGCAGGTTTCAGTGCTGAACTCTCTCATCTGTTTTATATAAAATATCATCTATTTATCATCCACTGTACAATCATCTCTACATAAGACGCTGGGTAGGACCAGTCAGCAGAGTGTAAGACCACCTAGGACACTAATGAGCGGTGGTGCATCATCTATTTTATTTTATTGTGTCCCACATGATTTTTAAGTTCCCCTAAATAACTGTGAATTAACTAAACCGGAGTAAACGCTCCCATAACGGATGTGACACAGACAATCTGCTAGTGCGGTGTCTTTTCAAAAGTTTATTGTCAAATCTAATGAGATTATTGAACAAACTAGTCATTTGAAATTACAAACTCATCTCTACTACATCTGACATCTGAGCTCTGCTACATCAGTACTCATAGCATTGCTGGACTGGCCAGGATGAAGACCTGATTAAAAACCTATAAATTGCGATAATGTACTTTCTTCTGCTCTGATTCCTTTCTCTTCATGCACCGTGAACAGTACAAACCCCCGAGCCAGATCAGAACTGATCAATGACAGGAGTTTTCAGGAGCAAAATGGTTCATTGGATGTAAGAGAACAAAGGTGAAGCCTGTCCTGTGAAGAAAGGAAAACTCAAAGTGATGATTAATACAGAAATATGAATAACACTGACACCACGGGGGCGACACCTCCAGAGACTGAGGGAGACGGGGAACAAGGGGAGATAAGAAAGGGAATAATCCAGAATCACAGCAGAACATCAACTGTAATATAAAGTACATCCATCGTATACCGTAGTAGTCTCACTTGTGGGGGGCAGCGGGTGCTCTCGTCTCCTGGCCCGGCTTTCTTTAGAAAGACTGCATGGACCAGGGCTCATCCCAACTGAACGCCCAAACTCCTTAACCGTGGGCAGAACTCTACTCAACAACACAGGGTGAGGGGACTACACAATGGTAAGGCTTTATTGGAATCCTAACAGTCAAAGGCATATAACACATAACCAAGCACTACACACATTGTAACAAGCAACAGAGTCTCACTCTTTCTGGCTCACCAAGGATTAGACTGTTTGTGCCTTCGAAACTCCTTGGGCCAACTACCCCAACCCTGCAGCACCCCGCTCCCACCAAGAAAGGAATAGTGGCAAGCTTAGGAAGCTGACCGAGCACACCAAAGTCTGTAGTCAGGTGACCAATTTATCCCAAACTGGGTTCCTTAAGTAGTGTCTGATATTCCAGCCAAATCCAAGTATCATAGGATGAACTCTTGTAGAATATAATCCAGTTTTGGTGCTCTTGTAGTCGGCACCAAAGCTTCCAGATTGAGGCCATGCAAAGTATGATTACACAATATTGTCCTGACAGCCAGAAACAATATTCCTAGGCTGAAGTCATGAAGACACAATGTGATCTTCTAGCTGGGGCTAAAGTCCCAAGCTTGAGGCCACGTAGCATATGATATGAACAACTGGTGACTGAAGCAGTCCTTTTTAAATCCCCAGCCCTCACCTCAGGATATATTGTATTCTTACAGAATTGGTGGGATAAGGTTGTTCTCTTATTGGCAGTTCAATCCAAATACATAATTCTCCTCTGAACTATGAAGACAGAGGGGGTGAGGTAATTTACATTTAGTTAGCAATACACAAACTCAGAAAATAGAGGTTCCAAACAGTCTGATAAGAAACAATGACCCACTTCTCATGAGTCAACAAACAACCGAACAATACATCTGGCCAAATTAAGAACATTAACTCACGACATGCATTGAAAAAGGCTGTGTCATCTCACCACGATCTCATATCAATGACCCGTCTCTCCATCCATTTGTCTACCTATTTATACATTGCAATTGTATATTCAAAGTTTTCCTGTTGCATAGCCTGAATGTGGAGTTTACTGGTTCTGGAATGTCTATTCTGCAGATTGGATCCATACATGGCATGTGATAGATATGAGTATATGAGTATTCCAGCAAGAGTAAAAGGCTAAATAAACCGTATCTTCAACAACTGCAACTGCCCCAACTGGTTCCTGTACAGACTAGTATCCCTAGCTTTACAATCCCTGATGGCTCCTGCACAGACTGGAATATCCCTAACCACAACGCTAGAAAACTAGAACTCTGACCAGTCCACCTGAAAGGCTGTTGAATTGTTCCTCATACCCCCTGAGGAACCATAGGGGAGGTGGCTACATACTATAAACTATACGCAGTATAAAAGATAGGAATACGTGCAGAGATAGGCAGGAATCCAAGGCGAGGAGACATAAAACACAAGTACAAATGGAAAAGGTGAAAAAGCAAATGCAAACAGAGAAGGAAACTGATCTCACAGCACAAGATATAAATAGCCCCACCCGAGTTGTGATAGGACAGAGGAAATGAGCAAGTGTGAACACTTGATAACCAGACACCAAAAGAAGAGAAGCAAAGGTGAAAGACCATCAGCATTTGGACAGGGACTGACCAGGCTGTGGCTTAGCAGAGAAGGAAACTGATCATACAGCACAATATATGAATAGGCCCCACCAGGATGTGATAGGACAGAGAAAATGAGCAAGTGAGAACACTTGATAACCACAAACTAAAAGGAGAGAAGCAAAAGTGAAAGACTATCAGCATTTGGAAAGAGACTGACCAGGCTTTGGCTCCGCAGAGAAGAAAACTGATGTCACAGCAATAGACATGGGAAGTGATAGGACAGAGGAAATAAGCAAGTGAGAAAATCTAATAACTGCAAACCAAAAGGAGAGAAGCACAGGTAAAAGACCATCAGTATTAGGACAGGGACTAACTAGGCTGTGGCTCAGCAGAGAAGGAAACTGACCTCACAGCATAAAATATAAATAGCCCCATCCAGGATGTGATAGGACAAAGGAAATAAACAAGTGATAAAATCTGATAACTGCAAGCCAAAAGGGGGGTAGCAAAGGTAAAAGAACATCAGCATTAAGACAGGGACCGACTGGGCTTTCGCTCAGCAAGGAAGGAAACTGACCACACAGCATGATGTCACTAGATTGAGTCCTAAACCTGAGGCTTGACATGGTGGTAGTATTGGCTGCAGACTTAAAGGAGCTCATGTAGGGGACATGTTGGAAGGAAAATGTGAGTAGGAACCCAACAAGTGCAGCCATAGGGGCTGCAACCACAACTGGATCTGGAAGGGATGGGACGCCTTCAGCACTGCCCAGCCATGTGCAAATGCCCAGTGGAAAGGTTTGCTGCTAGGACTAGTTAGGCCACTGGCCATGAGCCTGACAAAGCCCCTGGTGAACCATGTGGAGATGGTAAAATGGTATTGCTCTGATTGATGGCACATTAATACTTTTTACTTTTTTGCAAAGTACAATTATACATGTTTTATGTCACCGCAGCAATGTCTGCATTAAGGACTTATTAGTTGTCCCTCCTGGTGGTGTAAGGAGCCGCTGTGCCGAGGTGCAGATGCTGGAGTCGAGCATCAGTAATAATGTCGCTATTTGTCCTCGACAATGTGACTCTCGGGGTTTAGGATATGGACGAGTCTTAGGAAATAATAATTATGAGATATGGATGTTTTAGAGGAAAGCCCCTTACATTACCATCAGCAGTGTATGTAGAGACACAGGGGCATCACCCCCGGATCGGGCAGCACTTTTGGGGGTCACTTAGTCACATAGTTGGGAAAGGTCAGAGCCTTGGAGAGTTATGATCTGTGTTATGTCAGGTACCTTGATCCTGGGGCGGAAGGGTCTGGTAATTACATTCTGCACCTTGGCCATAGAGCAGAGGTCAGGTTCATGGTATATATATAATCAGGACGCGCATCTCCTCCTGTGTGATAGGACTGCAGATAACATACCGTCTGCACGGATGATGTTATACCACCTATACTGCAGATATTGTACCGCCTGCACTGCTGATATTATACTGCCTACACTGCAGATATTATATACTGCCTGCATTGCAGATATTATACTGCCTGCACTGCTGATAATATACCCCCTGCACTGCTGATATTATACCGCCTGCACTGCTGATATTATACCGCCTGCACTGCTGATATTATACTGCCTGCACTGCTGATATTATACTGCCTGCACTGCTGATATTATACCGCCTGCACTGCTGATATTATACCGCCTGCACTGCTGATATTATACTGCCTGCACTGCTGATATTATACTGCCTGCACTGCTGATATTATACCGCCTGCACTGCTGATATTATACCGCCTGCACTGCTGATATTATACTGCCTGCACTGCTGATATTATACCGCCTGCACTACTAATATCATACCCCTGCACTGCTGATATTATACTGCCTGCACTGCTGATATTATACTGCCTGCACTGCTGATATTATACTGCCTGCACTGCTGATATTATACCGCCTGCACTGCAGATATTATACTGCCTGCACTGCTGATATTATACTGCCTGCACTGCTGATATTATACTGCCTGCACTGCTGATATTATACTGCCTGCACTGCTGATATTATACCGCCTGCACTGCTGATATTATACTGCCTGCACTGCTGATATTATACTGCCTGCACTGCTGATATTATACTACCTGCACTGCTGATATTATACTGCCTGCACTGCTGATATTATACCGCCTGCACTGCAGATATTATACTGCCTGCACTGCTGATATTATACTGCCTGCACTGCTGATATTATACCGCCTGCACTGCAGATATTATACTGCCTGCACTGCTGATAATATACCGCATGTACTGTTGATATTAAGCAAAAAGAAGAAAAAACATCGGCACTCACCAGAACGGCATATAGCGGGATTTTTCTTTTTATTTAGTCCAGGAGCAGCATACAAAAGGGTGCAGGGAGGGGGCGCAGAGGTGACGA
>JARQOC010002094.1:0-30064 GCA_033576535.1 Allobates femoralis
CATGTGGCACATCTTCTGCACCATAGTTCAATGGATTTTCTCATGCCAACCCAATAGAATCTGTCTCTTAGGATTGCGTCTAAATTCTTCCATCCGAAATTACCTGCACTGTCATGATACGCTCTTAAGACCATTTGGGTGTCTTGCTTGGGCACGATTATCTGCCAGATCAGTTCATGCGTCTTGGGATTGGTAAATCGTCTACAGAGCTTCCCTTGGTTCAGAAACAACTTGCCTCTCTCTTTCCGGAGCTGTATGGTCTCAGATGGGGCATTCTGATCCGGGTATGCACCTTGTCGCGTAAGCAGTTCTTTCACTAGCTTCACAGCTGGATCAGTATCTTGGGTTTCGGCCCATTCATAGTGTCTTAACGGGTTAAGATTTACATCCTGTTCTCTTTGGTAGATGCCGGGTTGATAATCTTCTACCTTTGAACGATGAAAGGCCGGTAGTTCAATCTCTTCCAACTCTTCCGGTTCCTCTTCCACGTCTCTCAGGTGTGGCATCCGGGATAAGGCATCTGCGTTCCCGTTCTTGCGGCCTGCTCTGTATTTGATGACAAAGTTGTAATTAGATAGCCGGGCTATCCATCGCTGCTCCAGAGCTCCTAGTTTCGCTGTGTCCAGGTGAGTCAACGGGTTGTTATCCGTGTAGATGGTGAATTCTGCACCTGCCAAGTAATGTTTAAAGCGTTCAGTCACAGCCCAAACTACTGCCAGTAGCTCTAACTTGAAGGAGCTGTAGTTCTCGGGGTTTCGTTCTGTAGGCCGGAGCTTCCTGCTTGCAAAGGCAATAACTTTCTCTTTGCCTCCTTGCATCTGTGACAATACTGCTCCCAGTCCAACGTTGCTGGCATCCGTGTATAGAATGAAGGGTTGATGGTAATCAGGGTATGCCAGGATCTCTTCTCCCGTCAGTGCACTTTTCAGTTTATTGAAGGAATCTTCTCTTTCCTCATCCCACCGTGTCAGGAAATTACAGGATGAATTCTTCTTTGATCGTCCTACTAGAATGTCTTGCAGAGGAGCTGCTAGCTTCGTGAATCCTCTGATAAATCTTCTATAATAGCCTACCAGGCCCAGGAATTGCCTCACTTCTTTCACATTTGTAGGTCTTGGCCAATCCCTTATCACTGTGACTTTATCAGGATCCGGTGCTACTCCCTCTGAACTCACGACGTGCCCCAGGTACTGTACCTTTGGTTTGAGAAGGTGACACTTGGATGGCTTGATCTTCATGCCATACTTGGACAAAGCTTCGAACACTTCCGCTAGGTCTTGTAGATGTTGCTCATACGTCTTTGAGTAGACTATGACGTCATCTAGGTACAGGAGGACAGTTTCAAAGTTCTTGTGTCCTAGGCAGCTTTCCATCAGACGTTGGAAGGTCCCGGGTGCGTTGCAGAGTCCGAACGGCATACAATTAAACTCACAGAGGCCCATCGGCGTAGTAAACGCTGTCTTCTCCTTGTCGGCCTCGGCCACAGGGACCTGCCAGTACCCACTAGTCAGATCAAGGGTGGAAAAGTAGTTAGCAGATTTTAGTGCAGCTAATGACTCCTCAATCCTAGGTAATGGGTATGCGTCCTTATGTGTGATGCGATTAATCTGCCGGTAATCTACGCACATTCTCATGGTTCCGTCCTTCTTTTTAACTAACACTAGAGGTGCTGCCCAGGGGCTACAACTGTCTCTTATTACCCCTGCAGATTTCATCTCTCTGAGCATATCTTTGGTGGTTTGGTAGTGAGCTGGTGGTAAGGGTCTATACCTCTCTTTTATAGGCTGATGGTCACCTGTGGGTATAGTGTGCTCTACCCCTTTGATTTGCCCAAAATCTAACGGGTGTTTACTGAATATTTGTTCGTATTCTTTCACTACCCGGTATACTCCATGCTTGTGACGGAGAGGTGTAGAACTGGTACCTACATGCAACTTTTGGCACCAATCCTCCAGCTTCTCCTCTGAGCCATTGTCATCCGCCTGACATGACGGGTTCAAGGGCTCGGCGGCTGTGATGTTATTATTATCAACCGTGTACAACTTAGCCATGGTAGCATACTTAGGTAATGTGACCTCATCTTCTCCGCAGTTCAACAGGCGTAATGGCACTCTTCCCCTGTGTACGTCAACTACTCCTCTAGCAGTGAGTATGGTGGGTCTGCTATCTGAGTACACGGGTTCTACCAGGGCCTGATAGTCTTGCCCCTTGATGCCTATTGCGGCTCTGCACCATACCAACATTTCAGTTTTGGGAGGAATTACAATGGGTATTGGGTCACTTACTCGTACACTGCCGATCTCACCTCCAAAAGATTTCTACCTGTTGCTTCAACATCAGGGCTTTGATCTCTTTGTGCAAAAGCCTCTGTTGTCCTGTTCTGGCAGTCTCGGCGATTTGCTGCAAAACACTTAACACTTCGGAAAAACATTTCTCAATGACATTCATTCCTATCAGCATCACGGGTTCACGGTCTCGCCGGTTAACATCTATGATTATAATACCCTGGTTCTGCAATTCTACCTTCCCTACCTGAATATTCATCTCTCTAAATCCAACCTTTGGTATTTCCAGTCCATTACTAGCCCATACCTCAAAGTTAAAGTCATCTGGCGCATTAGTAATGTCTGAATCAGCCCAGTAACTTTTATAAAGAACATGTGGGATAGATGTTATCTGGGACCCGGTATCCAGCAAGGCACTAAAGGGGATGCCATCCAACACAATAGGGATCACCGGTTTTCCTCCCACGAATTTACCATACCAGGCTGAGGGGCCTCGAGTGTTCATTCCTGGGGAGCGGCCCGCCTGCCCAGGGAATTGTCGTTTAAAGGACACTCACGAGCAAGATGGCCTGGTTCCTGGCAACGACGGCAAATGGGCTGTCCATCTGGTTGATAGCGATCGCTGGGTCGTCCTCTTGCTGCTGGTATCTTCTGGGCCTCATCCACGGAACATCCTCTTTGCTGGTCGCCAACTCAATCTTGGGTGCAGGTCTTGACTCTCGCAGTTCCTTGATGACCTTGGCCATAGAGATCACGGTGTCTGTCAGGGCATCTAGCTTTTGATTGATTGCTGCATTTGAAATTAGTTCTCCAGTCTCAGCAGCAGTTGCTGACATGGCAGATGTCACTGGCACTGCCGGCTGCTGAGGTGCTGCTGCAATGTCCAGGACAGTGGGTAGCTCCCGTGGCTCTTCCAGCTGCTGCAAACGGATAGCTCTATCTTTCAGCTCAGTAAATGTCATGTCAGGGTTCTGCAGCAGTATCATGCTTAACTGTCCTCGATGGGAAGGGGAATGGAGGCCCTCTATGAATTGATCAAATAGCATTTTATCAGCTCCCGGGGCTAAAGCAGGTTCTGCCAGCTTAAGGGCTCTGAGTGCTTCCTGCAGGTTCAAGGCAAAGTCTCTAGCACTCTGTTTAGGTTTCTGGTGGCATGCAAAGAACCTCATCTTAGCCCGGGTATCAACAGCAGATTCAAACGTTGCTTTTAGTCTAGCTGCTAGATGCTCTACAGTGTCCTTATCTGTGTCCAGCCAGGACGCAGCCTCACGCCGTGCATTGCCCGTTAACTGTCCTATTATCATTCCTACACGCTGGGCTTCAGTGAGGGGGTACATCACATAATACTCTTTTATCTTTTGCATAAAGTCAGTTAAAGTATTAGGCTCACCGGAGTATTGGGGCAGCCACATTGCCCCTGGAGTATACGGCATCAGGAACGGCATTATTGGTGCTGTTCCTTGCGCCACTGCACCGCCGGGTACTATCGCTGGGTCCGCCGCTGCAGCTCCACCGGTTGTTCCGTCGCCGCCTTGTGCATTGGGCTGCGACATCTTGGGCCCCCTTAGTTAATATCCGCCCTCCGTCTTCCGCTTCCGTCCGGATGTCTAACAAAGGTTCCGCTGCGCACCAGGGATTCTCTTCCCTTCTGGATGACGTCAGAGCGGTGAGCGGTTTTTCTTCCCGCGCGTCGCGCGCTCTGCAATGGCGGATTTTGAAATTTTCAATCTCTGTGGCGCAGTTACAATTCAGCTTGCGCGCGCCCAGCAATGGCAGCAGATCTCAAACAGTCACTAATCACGGCACACAATGCCCAGTACCGGGCCCGGTAGATCCTGTTCGTGACGCCAGGTTGTGGAGCCACTCGGGACGGGGGCACTCGGTGCCGGACCGGGGTGCTGCTGGGGGATGTCACGGTGGTCCTGGTCCGGACCGAGTCCCGGGCCCGCACAATAAAATGGGGGGTTATTTACAGGGGATTTGTCACTCGTGACGCCACCCACTATATGCGGCCAGTAATGGGGGCCGCCGCTGCTGCAGAACCTCCGGGGATGATGGGTTAGCAGCTGGGATGGAATAGTTCCTGTGGGCAGAACTGGGTTCCCCGGGGCAGTGGTAGAGGTAGTTAAAGTCTGTGAGGATGTTATTGATGCTGCAGGAGAGTAGGAGTAGCAATAGAGATGATAAGAGTAGAGGCAATGGCAGTCTATGAGGGCAAGTGGGGCTTCAGCATAAGGATGACACACACACTCACGGTTTCTGTTGTTCTTCAAGTCTTTACTGGCAGATGGTATTACACAGTATTGTCCACGGAGTCTGTACCAGGTTGCTCTCACCCTGACCGGGTCCTTGGCTTCCTACTTAAACGCTGTGTGTGGCCCTGCTGCTGCTTGTAGCTATGCTGCTGGCCCTGTCTCTGCTCATAAGTACCAATATGCTGGGCAACTTGAGTCCTCTGTGTCACTGACTCCTTCGTGTTGCTTTGCTATGGTGTGGTGAAGATGGTGGACCTTCACTATGCCGGTGTTTACTGTCCTGTCTGTCTCAGGCACAGCCTCGGATCCGGTATCCGTCTTAAGCGCCTCCCCGGATCAAGCTTTTGGGGTAACTCTTTATCCCGGGTATGTTCCTCTGTTATTCTGTCTCCTTTCCTCAGACCTCTCAGGACCTCCACTGACACTTGGCTCTGCTCCTGCTCCAGACTAGACTAAACTGAACTAACTAACTGTCACTTCTGCTCTGAGTTAAACAACTTAGCTCCTCCCACTAGTGCAGGTGCCAGCTAAGCTCCTCCCACTTTCTAGTGTAGTGTTGTGTGGGGATTAAACCTGTGTTGTTTCTGTGGCATATTAACCCTTGGGGTGCCACATGTGCATGTGTGGATGCATGCATCTGTGCTTCTGTGGATGTGTGCATGGATGGATGTGTGCTTGGATGGATGTGTGCATGGATGTGTGTGTGCGTGGATGTGTGCATGGATGGATGAGTGCGTGCGTGGATGGGCGTGTGCATGGATGTGTGCATGGATGTATGTGTGCATGCATGAGTGGATGATGGGTGCATGGGTGGATGATGTGTGCATGGATGGATGCATGGATGGATGGATGGGTGCAACAAGGGATCAAGTGTCCTCTTGTTGTATTCTCTGGGACCATAGTCATGGTGCACTGTATGACAGATCATTGCCATAGAGTGCACCATAACTCTGATCAAAGAGACTGTAGGAAGAGGACACTTGATCCTTTGCTGCAGTCTCTGGATTGAGCAGAGGCGATCGAGCGTCGTGGGACCTTCGTTGTGGACTACGTCAGAGGCGATCGAGCGTCGTGGGACCTTCGTTGTGGACTATGTTGGATCTTTATAATAAAGATGGAGTCCAAATTTTGTTTGTGTTATTTTTTCATAAAAAAAGATTTTTCTCTATGTGGTGTATATTTTTTTACAATTTATTAGGGATTCCTAATGGCCTGGTCTAACATTGGCCCGACAATATGAATCTCGGGCTTAGTGCCAGCTGCCAATAAAAAGCTGGCATTAACCCCTTTATTACCCAGTTTGCTACCGGCACCAGGGCAACAGGAAGAGGCTGGGTACAGCGCCAGAAAATGGCGCTTCAATGAATGCACCATCTTCTTGAGTAGCTGCAGGCTGCAATTCGCAGCATGAGGGGCCCAGAACGCTTGGGCCTCTCCATGCTGAGGATCCAGCCCCCAGCTGCCGTTGTACCTAACCAGGCCAAAAATATGGCAGAGCACCGCGTTTTTTTTTTTCTAGAATTAATTCTAGAAATAAAAAAAAAAATGGTTTAGCTGTATTTTTGGTTGCCAGCCAGGTACAACGAGGCAGCTGGGGATTGGTGGCAGTCCGTAGCTGCCAAGTTGTACCTGACTAGACCAAAAATATGGCGGAGCCCCACATAATTTTTTTTTCTAGAATTAGTTCTAGAAATATAAAAAAAATATGCTTTGCTGTATTTTTGGTAGCCAGCCAGGTACAACTTGGCAGCTGGGGGGCTGAAATCCTCAGCGTGGGGAGACCCAAACATTGTGGGCCCCCCACACTGCAAATTGCAACCCACAGCCACCCCAGAAAATAGCGCATTCATTAGAAGCGCGATTTTCTGGTGCTGTACCCCAACTCTTCAAGTTGCCCTTGTGCTGGTGGCACACAGGGGCTCTCCATACGTAACATGGTGCCCGCTAACAAGTTGAATGGAAAATTAGCTCCAATTGTTAGCGAACACCATGTCAAGGATGGAGAGCCCCTGTGTGCCTAAACATTGGAGCTCCCCCACAAGTTACCCTATTTTGGAAACTAGACCCCCCCAAGCAATGTATCTAGATGCATAGTGAACACATTGAACCCCCAGGTGCTGCACAAATTGATTCATAGTAATGAAAAAGTACTTTTTTTTCCACAAACATTTTCTTTTTTCATTTTTATGGATTAATTTGTAAAGCACTTGGTGGTTTAAAATGCTCACCACCCATCTAGATAAGTTCCCTGTCGGATCTAGTTTCCAAAATGGGGTCACTTGTGGGGGAGCTCCAATTTTTAGGCACACAGGGGCTCTCCAAACGCGACATGGTGTCTGCTAACAATTTGAGCTGATTTTCCATTCAAATTGTTAGCAGACACCATGTCGCTTTTGGAGAGCCCCTGAATGCCTAAACATTGGAACTCCCCAACAAGTGACCCCATTATGGAAATTTGACCCCCCAGGAAACTTATATAGATGGGTGGTAAGCACTTTGAACCCTCAGATGTTTCACAAATTGTTCCGTAAAAATAAAAAAGTAGTTTTTTTTCACAAAAATTTTCTTTTAGCCTAAATTTTTTCATTTTCAGATGGGGAACAGGATAAAATACATCCTAAAATTTGTTGGCAATTTCTCCTGGGTACACCAATACCTCATATGTGGTCATAAACCTCTGTTTGGGCGCACGGCAGGGCTCAGAAGGAAAGGAGCACAATTTCACTTTTTGAATGGAAAATTAGCTCCAAAAGTCAATTTCCACGTTGCTTTAATCCTGTGGAGCACCTGAAGGGTTAATAATCTTCTTGAATGTCGTTTTGAGTAGCTTAAGGGGTGCAGTTTTTGGAATGGTGTCACTTTTGGATGTTTTCTGTCATGTACACCCCTTAAAGGGACTTCAAATGTGATGTGGTCACTAAAAAAATGGTTTAGTAAATTTTGCTGGAAAATAAAAAATTGCTGATGAACTTTGAACCCTTATAACTTCCTACCCCAAAAAATACTTTTTTCCAAAATTGTGCTGATGTAAAGTAGACATGTGGGAAATGTTATTTATTAACTACCGTATATACTCGTGTATAAGCCGACCCGTGTATAAGCCGACCCCCCTACTTTTGCCCCCAAAACCTGGGAAAACCTATTGACTCGTGTATAAGCCGAGGGTGGACCCCAGCACAGGTATACAGCCCCCAGCAGTGTGGTATACAGGTACCCCCAGTGGTATACAGGCCTCCCCAGTGGTAGTATACAGCAGCCTCCCCAGTGGTAGTATACAGCAGCCTCCCCAGTGGTAGTATACAGCAGCCTCCCCAGTGGTATATACAGCAGCCTCCCCAGTGGTATATACAGCAGCCCCCAGAGGTATATACAGCAGTCCCAGTGGTATACAGCAGCCCCAGAGGTGTATACAGCAGCCCCAGTGGTATACAGCAGCCCCAGAGGTGTATACAGCAGCCCCAGTGGTATACAGCAGCCCCAGTGGTATACAGCAGCCCCAGAGGTGTATACAGCAGCCCCAGAGGTATACAGCAGCCCCAGAGGTGTATACAGCAGCCCCAGAGGTGTATACAGCAGCCCCAGAGGTATATAGCAGCCCCAGAGGTATATAGCAGCCCCAAAGGTAAACAGCAGCCCCAGAGGTGTATACAGCAGCCCCAGAGGTATACAGCAGCCCCAGAGGTGTATACAGCAGCCCCAGAGGTATATAGCAGCCCCAGAGGTATACAGCAGCCCCGGAGGTATACAGCAGCCCCAGAGGTGTATACAGCAGCCCCAGAGGTATACAGCAGCCCCAGAGGTATACAGCAGTCCCAGAGGTATATTCAGCAGCCCCAGAGGTGTATACAGCAGCCCCAGAGGTATATAGCAGCCCCAGAGGTATATAGCAGCCCCAGAGTTATACAGCAGCCCCAGAGGTGTATACAGCAGCCCCATAGGTATACAGCAGCCCCAGAGGTGTATACAGCAGCCCCAGAGGTATATAGCAGCCCCAGAGGTATATAGCAGCCCCAGAGGTATACAGCAGGCCCAGAGGTGTATACAGCAGCCCCAGAGGTATATAGCAGCCCCAGAGGTATATAGCAGCCCCAGAGGTATACAGCAGGCCCAGAGGTGTATACAGCAGCCCCAGAGGTATATAGCAGCCCCAGAGGTATACAGCAGGCCCAGAGGTGTATACAGCAGCCCCAGAGGTGTATTCAGCAGCCCCAGAGGTATATAGCAGCCCCAGAGGTATATAGCAGCCCCAGAGGTATACAGCAGCCCCAGAGGTGTATACAGCAGCCCCAGAGGTATATAGCAGCCCCAGAGGTATATAGCAGCCCCAGAGGTGTATACAGCAGCCTCAGAGGTGTATACAGCAGCCCCGGAGGAATACAGCAGCCCCAGAGGTATACAGCAGCCCCAGAGGTGTATACAGCAGCCCCAGAGGTATATAGCAGCCCCAGAGGTATACAGCAGCCCCAGTGGTATACAGCAGCCCCACAGTTATATGCAGGCCCCAGCAGTGAGTTATATATGCCCCCAAATGCTGGTACTCGTCCCCCTCCGTTATAAGCATCCCCCCCCCGGCTGCTTAAGTTACCATTCCTGGTCTTCTGCTCCACGCCGGTCCTCCACGCTCCCGTCCTCTGCTGCATCCGGGGTCCCCGGCCAGTAGCGATGACGTCATGCGACTGGCCGGTCACGTGACCCCGGATGCTGCCGAGGACGGAGCATACAGGGATGGTAACTTAAGCAGCCGGGGGGGATGGGGGGCTTATAACGGAGGGGACGAGTGCCAGCATTTGGGGGCATATATGCACTGCTTCCCCCTGCCGCTGATTGACAGGGGGAAGCAGTGCATATATAATGAGTGGCCCCACATGGGGCGCTCATACAGCAGCCTCCCCCCGCCTCCTCCAGCCTGAGTTACCGTATTGACCCATGTATAAGCCGAGGGGGAACTTTTCAGCCCAATTTTTGGTCTGAAAAACTCGGCTTATACACGAGTATATACGGTATGTTGTGTCACATCACTCTCTGGTTTAACAGAATAAAAATTCTAAATTTGAAAATTGAGAAATTTTCAAACTTTTTGCCAAATTTTCTATTTTTTCACAAATAAACACAAAAATGATCGACCTAAATTTACCACTAACATGAAGACCAATATGTCACGAAAAAACAATCTCAGAATCGCTAGGATCCGTTGACGGGTTCCAGAGTTATTACCTCATAAAGGGACACTGGTCAGAATTGACAAAAATGCCAAGGTCTTTAGGGTCAAAATAGGCTGGATCATGAAGGGGGTTAAAGGGTAAGGTTAATGGTGAAGTTACAGAAAATTATTATGTAGTGTGAATACATCAATTTAACTATATGAGGTATTAAGAGAATTCTATTAACTTACTATTATTCTGTTATTATACATAACTGGGTATTAAAGGAACTCTGTCAGGTCACTTTTCAGTATAATACTAATATTACCCTTGAATAGTGCCTGGGCAGCCCTTTTAAAAAGATGTAAAATAATTATTGTATCATTTGTAGATTCCTCGTTATAAGCATTTTCAACCCATGCAGGGAGCTGGTGAATTAGTCATCTCCATTACTTTCACAGCTGAACAGTAACCAGCTGTATAAGTGTTATTTAAATATCCATGCCTATCCAAGCTGGTGTTCTGTCCTTCCCCTCTGTGCACTGTGCTGGTAGGGGGGAGATGTTTTGTCCTGCACTTTTTGCTATCTGAAAGAGATTTCTATGATATGAATGTTGGTTTTCCTGCATACATGTATTGTGTGTATCTGCTGAACAGATGATCAAATGTTCTTATAATCACATAGAAATATCTCATACTGCACAAACTACACACGTGCCTCAAATACACACAATGACATGATGAAGTTAGAGCTGCAGCTAAGATCACACACCTCTCCCCCCCTCCTTTCTGCTCTGTCTGCATGAATGAGTCACACAACATAACAAATCACATGAGGGCAGGACAGTTTAATGATGCATGAATATTCATTACATGGAGATTGGGCAACAGAGAACTCACTGTGATTAACACATGGAATTAATCTTTCATTTTGAAGTTTACAGATAAGAGGGAAGCATAAATAATAGAAATACATAAATAGAGAGCGCTTAGAGAAAAAAATTAGAAAATTATATCAGTTACATATGGATTTTTGACCTGACAGATTCCAATTTAAGACAATTTTACTAACGCGTTTGATCTGCCTTCGATCATGTTATATGCAGCTTGAATTCCAGCATACAGCTAAATCTTCTCTGTATCCCATGTAAACAGACTCTTGGTTCTGTAGTCTACTGTTTATTGTTCAACAGTGAGCAAATTATGATTGGTTTGTAGTGAGGTGAGCAATTCAGATTGTATCATAGAAATGGATATGGAAATGAACTGTGCACAGTCCGCTACTGCCCCTTGTGGACAAGTGCTGAAACAAATGCAGGGAAGTGGGAAATTCCCTTTTCAGCAAATGTGTTTACTCAGGAAGAGAGAGCAGCAGGAAGTCAGTGTAGATCCAGAGCTGAGGCAGGGAAGACCTGTGTGTGGATGTCTGTTGAAAGTGGACTACTTTGCTACACCTTGCCGGAAAAATCACCCCGCAGAAGCCCCTGTGACTGATCCTGGGCCACTGGACTCTGGTGCTGTGACTCTGGCCGCTCTGCAAAACCTTGCCCGCCGAGCACCCGGAGTGCATGTGCAGGGGCCGTGACCGACATAAGGGAGCCATTTGTACTGCCGTGATCTCCCTCCTGCTGCTCGGGGTGCCCCCGAGACTGAGAGAGACTTCTGTGCTGCTGTGGGCTCCCTTCTGCTGCTCGGTGTGCCCTGAGACTGGGAGAGACTAACAAAGAAAAATTCTGTTACCTGCGGAAGGAGACCAAAGAAGAAGACTGAGGAGTTTCCCCCTTCAGCGCTGCACCGGGACCCGTCAGCGTGAGATCCCCAGGCCTGCGACGTGGGAGCGACATCTTCTTCTGTGATAGACTGGTACGTGATTTTAGGGAAAGTTTGGGAAAGATACCTTCATTGTTGTGTTTTTTTCTCTTTGTCTTCTTCTTGCTGCGTACCCGGAAGAAGTGAAGATCCAGAGACTCTAATATATACAAGTGCGCATATAGTTCGGTTGACTGTGATATAAACATGTTTGCCAGTAAAGAAACGTTATTATCGGTTAAACCTGAGTATGGGGATTCTGTTGAGAAAGATCATACACACACACCCGCGGCCTTACCACCGGTCGCTACAGGTTGATTCATCAGTTACAAGTGCATTAATACTAAGAGAATACAAATAATACAAATCAGCACAGAGAATATCACATGCAAATTAGTAACAATACACAGCACAGAGGGCATAAATCAGTACTGGATACACATATCATACAAACAAACATGACTGATCAGTACAGAGGATCCTTCACTAAAATTGAAAATTTACACATAAGTTTCTAAGAGATCTAACTCCTTTGTAAAAATTATTGCATTTCAATCCTAACAGGTTCTAAAGTATCAAATACAAAAACAGAAGTATAACTCACGCCAGGTATGCTTGACAAGGATGATGGGGATTCACAAGAGATGAGCATTTGATACTGATTTAAAATGACTGCTTCATTCCCAGAGATATAGCAGACAGACCCATTATGCACTGGGTTCTTAGAGGAGAAGATGCTGGAATGTTCAAGTTATACTGCCAGGTGGTGCTAACCCCATTAAACATCATAACAGGGTAACATGTCACATTACACAGGTTATAACGAGTTTCAAACAAGAATTGCTTTCTCCTACTGAGCCTAAATGGGTAGGACAACGTTATTGTCCAATTACTGCATTAAATCACTACCGTGTTTCCCCGAATATAAGCCAGTGTCTTATATTCTTTTTACCCCCAAAAGTCCCACTATGGCTTATTTTCGGGGTATGGCTTATATTAGGAAAAAAAATGACGATTTTTTTTTATCCCACACAGCCCAGAGGGTCACAGGCCCTTACAGTATCCCACACAGCCCAGAGGGTAACAGCCCCCAGTACAGTATCCCACACACCCCAGAGGGTAACAGCCCCCAGTACAGTATCCCACACAGCCCAGAGGGTAACAGCCCCCAGTACAGTATCCCACACAGCCCAGAGGGTAACAGCCCCCAGTACAGTATCCCACACAGCCCAAAGGGTAACATTTTGTGATTTCCTTACTTTGTACCGTAATGGTGGCTTCACCTAATGGATTCCTCCGCGGTGCAGGGTGCAGGTGTGGCTGTTTCGTCTTGCAGGAGCGTCTGGGCCAATCAGCACTCGAGCTGCTGAGCCAATCAGCACTCGAGATGCTGGGGAGCCGCTTGGACAATCAGAGCTCCTGCAGGGGCAGCGGTGACGTCAGGCCGGGCGAGCACACAGAACATTAACCCCATGCACTCGGGGCCACCAGCGGCTGCATATGAGGGCAGAGGAGGACAACACAGACCCTGGAGGACAGCGGGGATAGCAGGGACAGAGGGGAACCAGGCATTGCCGATGTATATACGGTAAAAAGGTACCATGGCTTATATTTTTACCATGAACGCGTTACTATGGCTTATTTTCGGGGTATGGCTTATATTAGCCGCCCCTCCTCTACCACCCACTATGGTTTATTATCAGGGGTGGATTATTATCGGGGAAACACGGTATTATCATTAATAATGTTTTATATGTAATATCTTAATCTACAATGTTTCACCATCAATTTTGTGCCTATCACAGTTCTCACCCCTGTGACTCTGTTGGCAATGATAACTATCACACAGGCTCTAATGTTCAGTGGTTACCACTGCAGCCTTGCAGTGCTGAGGTCCTGGGTTCAATTCCCACCAAGGACAACATCTGCAAGGAGTTTGTATGTTCTCCCCGTGTTTGTGTGGGTTTCCTCTTGGTTCTCTGGTTTCCTCCCACATTTCAAAGACATACTGATAGGATATTTAGATTGTGAGCCCCTATGAGGACAGTATTGCATATGTATGTAAAGGGCTATGGAATTAATATCACTATATAAATGAATACATATTTTTTTATTATTATCATTATTATAATGTGATTCAATGGTGCTACACTGTTAGGTTGCAAGTCCTGAATTGAAGATTCACTCTACACTGTTTTTACGTCCTTGATGTCTTTCTTGTCTCCAGCCCTGCTCACTTGACTCGGCTTTTGGAACTCGGTTTCTCAATCGGATCTGGCCACTTGATTCTCTGCACAGATCTAGGCACTTAGTTTTGCAGTCAGTTCTGGTTATTCAGTTCCCAACTCAGATCTAGTGATCTTGTTCCATTCTGTTATTCTGTTTAAGTCCTGCGGCCTCGGATTTGTTGAGGTGCCAGACGTTTGCTCCCACTAATGCAGTGTTTAAAAACTAATAATAGAGATGAGTGGATCCACACATTAAACACAAGTGAAACACTATAGAAAATCTTTTCCTTCTTTCTTTGGGTCATGTTGACCATGTCTGAATGGGTTGAGACCCCTCAACTATAGAGTCTAATGCTAAGTTCACATCAAATGCATTGCCCTGCGTTTGGCTGCAATGCATTTTCAACTGCGTTAACGCTATCAAACGCTAGGTTTAATGCAGCTGAACACATCCCATAGACATATGTGAAACGTATTGCAAACGCATTGCAAACGCAATGCCAAACACATTAGTGGTAGAAATGCGTTTTTACCCAGCGCAATAGGAAATGTTGCAGGCAGGCAGGCAGAATTTTGTAGTAAATTCCCCAGAGTTTCCCATCAAGAACCGGATTGTCAATGTTTGTGCTGAATTTGAAATTAGTGAACATGTTCGGGGAAAGATCTCTCATCGCTAGGTCGTAAACATGTATACCTATGCTTCACTGCCCTGCAAATGAGGTTACAGACATCACTATCACATGAGAACTATACTACATTTCTAATTGGAGGTATTTGCTAATATTATTATCATTATTATTACGCCTACTACATATTGGGATAGAATCTTGGAGGTGGGAATACCCCTTTAATTATTGGACCCAGAAGCAAGTGTGAGAGCAGCACACAAGCGCGGAAAGTATGATTTAACTGGTTATTCACCATTTTGCTTCCTTTTGCAGCCCCCTAGACACAATTTTATAGCTTAAGTTCAGGTCCCCATGGATTTAGATGGGGTTTGGGGCCTGTTCTCAAGTTCATGTCAAGTCCGGTCCTGAACATCTGAGGTTTAGCCCATCTCTTTTCAGGGCACATCTATATAAGGCCAACACTTATCTGTGATTGCTGACTCATAATTTTCCCCCTACCTGGATATGGGATCCTTTTTCCTGTTTGTTTTTTGTGTCCTCCATTACCCTTGATTTTATTTCCTAATAAAGTACTTACATGTTTTACTTCTTTCATGGACTTTTGAATAGATTTATTTTTCTCCTGTTGTTCAATGCTATTTCACCGATCTGTCCCTTGTGGCTAGTTTGTCCTGTTACATACCCATACCACATTAATTTTTTGGACATATTTCACCAGTCATCTACTTACATAATTCCGCTGTCCCATCGGTCATTGACTTCCGATGCCCTCCTATAACGCACTCTGCACTTCTGGTGTGCAGCCATATTTCCACACCCAAGTGATGTGGTGGCCGCTAGTAGCGCTGCTGAAAACAGGAACCCACTGCACATGCCAACCCAAGCCCTGTGAATGCTCCCTCCCCCTGCCTGCTCCCAGCAGTCCACCAGGTCTCACCCCTGCCCACTCACAGCAGCTCATACGGTATGTGCAGCCCGCAAGGACCTGTGTGATGCGGTGGGTCACACACATATATGAACATACACATATACACACATACACAACACATACATACACATATACACACGTACATACACATATATATGGCGTCCCACTGGTCAGTGCGCCACAATAGGGGTACTGCACCCACAACAGAGTGTGCAGTATTCCTGTCACTAGGGGAGTGTAACATCAACCCGAGGCTCTCATCCTGCATTCACACACTGAGAGAGCAGGGACTACAGGGTTAAATTCTCTGCTGAGAGACCCAGCTCCAGTGGAAGGAGTTTCAGGCTAGAACACTGTGAACACAGAAAGCAGAAGCAGAATGTCTGTGGAGAGAGACAGAGAAGGACCTTTAAGGGGACACCACAGGGAGGGTGCCCAGAAGGAGCGGCGACCCAGACAGCAGGAGTAGACCCAGTGCCGGACCTGCTACAGTCCGGGGGAATCCTGGTCCACAACGAAGAACTGGCTCCGAGTCACGGTGCAGGAGTCTATCCCTGAGCTATCAACACCAGTAGGTCGAGGGCTTAACTATAAGCCCTTACCCCCCGTCCAGAACATGCAGCCCCACAAGGGACACAAAAGAAGGGTACATTTGAGTACCCCATGGGCCTGGTAGACAGGTGGACTGTGCAGGGCAGCACAAGGAAGTAAGAAGGCACAAGGAAAGTAACAGGACAGAGAAAGAAAGCAGAAGGTGCTCTCTGAGAGCCTCAAAGAGACGTTATTCATCTCAGTGACTACCCGGCTAGCTGCCCGCTAAAGATTTGTGTAACTGTGAACCTGTTCCGTGCACTTTTACAAGTAAACCCCGTACAGAGTCCATAAGCCTCCAGTGTCTTGATTCTGCCTTCATCTCATCACAGCCCCGGGGGCCCAGCTCCGCTTGTGGGGAGCTATACCATCCGGCTGCACGACCATCACCAGAAACCACAGGTGGCGTCACGATAAACTTTATAAACTTTTATCCCCATTCCAACACCAACTACCCCTTTTCAGTAAGACCCCAGGGTCACGGGTCTGGGCAGGCCACCAGTGACCTCCCTACCGAAGCAGAGGGTCCAGATACCCCAGTCCCCATACCCTGGGGGAGTCATATACACATAAACACATAAAGATATACACACATACACAAAGAGCGAGGACCCGCAGAAAATCCGAAGAGGTAGCGGCAATCCGGAGAAGGTTCTTACACGAGCTCAGAGTTACAGAGGAAGAGAAACGCGCAGGAGGCCAGGTCAGGTTCTATACAGCTCAGGCCTTCTCCACAAGTAAGAGAAGGAACAAGGAGGTCTTACAAATCATTCGCTGTGCAAATCCTGAAGTGCATCCAGACCACCTGGAGTGTACCCTGGACAGTGCCGGTTTGTCATCAGTAAAGGTATGGAAAACTACAACTCCCAGTGTGTGTGTCAGTTCTTGCGGCCTTGATCCTGTCCATGACAGAGACTCTAATTACCTCCTGCCTGCAGAGCCTCATCCCTGTGCCAACTCGTATCCCTACATCACTGCCCCGGGGACCCCGCTCTACCTACGGGGAGCTATACCATCAGGCTGCCCTGCCAACATCCCCGGAGGTCTGCCGCAGCGCTGGCGTCATCATTAGACTCCGTGGGTGGCGTCACGACTTCTACAATCAAATCCCTGTACATAACCCCCTTTTTAATAGTAGGTCGCGCGCTATCCGGTGTGCGCCCAATCAGCTGAGCAGCACATTATTGGCGGGAGATTTAAAAAACAAACAAACAAACTGTGCAGTGGTTGAATGGTTAGCACTATATGGTGTCTCAGTGGTTAGCACTATATGGTGGCTCAGTGGTTAGCACTGTATGGTGGCTCAGTGGTTAGCACTGTATGGTGGCTCAGTGGTTAGCACTGTCTGATGGCTCAGTGGTCAGCACTGTATGGTGGCTCAGTGGTTAGCACTATATGGTGGCTAAGTGGTTAGCACTGTAGGGTGGCTCAGTGGTAAGCACTGTATGGTGGCTCAGTGGTTAGCACTGTGTGGTGGCTCAGTGGTTAGCACTGTGTGGTGGCTCAGTGGTTAGCACTGTACAGTGGCTCAGTGGTTAGCACTGTATGGTGGCTCAGTGGTCTGCACTCTACAGTAGCTCAGTGGTTAGCACTGCATATAGTGGCTCAGTGGTGAGCACTGTATGGTGGCTCAGTGGTGAGCACTGTATGGTGGCTCAGTGGTTAGCACTGTACAGTGACTCAGTGATCAGCACTGTATGGTGTCTCAGTGGTCTGCACCCTACAGTAGCTCAGTCGTCAGCACCGTATGATGGCTCAGTGGTTAGCACTGTATATGGTGGCTCAGTGGTTAACAATGTACGGTGGCTCTCTGTGCTGCACTGTATCGTGGCTCAGTGGTTAGCTCTGTGCAATGGCTCAGTGGTTAGCACTGTGCGGTGGCTCAGTGGTTAGCACTGTGCGATGGCTCAGTGGTTAGCACTGTGTGGTGGCTCAGTGGTTAGCACTGTATGGTGGCTCAGTGGTTGGCACTCTATGGTGGCTCAGTGGTTAGCACTGTACGGTGGCTCAGTGGTTAGCACTATATGGTGGCTCAGTGGTTAGCACTGTATGGTGGCTCAGTGGTTAGCACTGTATGGTGGCTGAGGGGTTAGTACTGTATGGTAGCTCAGTGGTTAGCACTGGATGGTGGCTCAGTGGTTAGCACTGTACGGTGGCTCAGTGGTTAGCACTGTATGATGGCTCAGTGGTCAGCACTGTATGGTGGCTCAGTGGTTAGCACTATATGGTGGCTCAGTGGTTAGCATTGTATGGTGGCTCAGTGATTACCACTGTATGGTGGCTCAGTGGTTAGCACTGTATGGTGGCTAAGTGGTTAGCACTGTATGGTGGCTCAGTGGTTAGCACTGTGTGGGGGCTCAGTGGTTAGCACTGTATGGTGGCTCAGTGGTTAGGACTGTATGGCTCAGTGGTCAGCACTGTATGGTGGCTCAGTGGTTAGCACTATATGGTGGCTAAGTGGTTAGCACTGTAGGGTGGCTCAGTGGTTAGCACTGTATGGTGGCTCAGTGGTTAGCACTCTGTGGTGGCTCAGTGGTTAGCACTGTGTGGTGGCTCAGTGGTTAGCACTGTATGGTGGCTCAGTGGTCTGCACTCCACAGTAGCTCAGTGGCTAGCACTGTATATAGTGGCTCAGTGGTGAGCACTGTATGGTGGCTCAGTGGTGAGCACTGTATGGTGGCTCAGAGGTTAGTGTGGCACCCCAAGGGTTAATGTGCCACAGAAACATCAACACAGGTTTACTCCCCACACAACACTACACTAGAAAGTGGGAGGAGTTTAGGTGGCACCTGCACTAGTGGGAGGAGCTAAGTTGTTTACCACAGAGCAGGAGTGACAGTTAGTTGAGTTTGAGTCTGGAGCAGGAGCAGAGTCAAGTAGAAGTGGAGGTCCTGAGAGGTCTGAGGAGAGGAGACAGAGGAACAGAGGAACATACCCGGGATAAAGAGTTACCCCAAAAACTTAACCCCGGAGAGGCGCTTAAGACGGATACCGGATCCGAAGCTGTGCTTCAGACAGACAGGACAGTGAATACCGGGATAGTGAAGGTCTACCATCTTCACTGTACCATAGCAAAGCAACACGGAGGGTCAGTGACACAGAGGACTCAAGTTGCCCAGCATATTGGTACCCGTGAGCAGAGACAGGGCCAGCAGTTCAGCTACAAGCAGCAGCAGGGCCACACACAGCGCTTAAGTAGGAGGCCAAGGACCTGGTCAGGGTGGGAGCAACCTGGTACAGACTCCGTGGACAATACTGTGTTATACCATCTGCAAGTAAAGACTTGGAAAGCAACAGAAACCGTGAGTGTGTGTGATCCTTATACTGAAGCCCCACTAGCCCTCATATACTGCGATTACCTCTACTCTCATCATCTCTACTGCTACCCCTACTCTCCTGCAGCATCAATAACTATCCTCACAGACTTTAACTACTATCACTGCCCCGGGGAACCCAGTTCTGCCCACAGGAACTATTCTATCCAAGCTGCTATCCCATCATCCCCGGAGGTTCTGCAGCAGCGGCGGCCCCATTACTGGCCGCATATAGTGGGTGGCGTCACGAGTGACAAATCCCCTGTAAATAACCCCCCATTTTATTGTGCGGGCCCGGGACACGGTCCAGACCAGGACCGCCGTGACATCCCCCAGCAGTAGACCGGTCCGGCACCGAGTACCCCGTCCCAGTGGGCTCCACATTAGCACTGTACAGTGGCTCAGTGATCAGCACTGTATGGTGACTCAGTGGTCTGCACCCTACAGTAGCTCAGTCATCAGCACCGTATGGTGGCTCAGTGGTTAGCACTGTATATGGTGGCTCAGTGGTTAACAATGTACGGTGGCTCTCTGTGCTGCACTGTATTATGGCTCAGTGGTTAGCACTGTGCAATGGCTCAGTGGTTAGCACTGTGCGGTGGCTCAGTGGTTAGCACTGTGTGGTGGCTCAGTGGTTTGCACTGTGCGGTGGCTCAGTGGCTAGCACTGTGCGATGGCTCAGTGGTTAGCACTGTGTGGTGGCTCAGTGGTTAGCACTGTATGGTGGCTCAGTGGTTAGCACTCTATGGTGGCTCAGTGGTTAGCACTGTACGGTGGCTCAGTGGTTAGCACTATATGGTGGCTCAGTGGTTAGCACTGTATGGTGGCTCAGTGATTAGCACTATATGGTGGCTGAGTGGTTAGCACTGTATGGTGGCTGAGTGGTTAGTACTGTATGGTAGCTCAGTGGTTAGCACTGGATGGTGGCTCAGTGGTCAGCACTGTATGGTGGCTCAGTGGTTAGGACTGTATGATGGCTCAGTGGTCAGCACTGTATGGTGGCTCAGTGGTTAGCACTATATGGTGGCTAAGTGGTTAGCACTGTAGGGTGGCTCAGTGGTTAGCACTGTATGGTGGCTCAGTGGTTAGCACTGTGTGGTGGCTCAGTGGTTAGCACTGTGTGGTGGCTCAGTGGTTAGCACTCTATGGTGGCTCAGTGGTCTGCACTCTACAGTAGCTCAGTGGTTAGCACTGTATATAGTGGCTCAGTGGTGAGCACTGTATGGTGGCTCAGTGGTGAGCACTGTATGGTGGCTCAGAGGTTAGTGTGGCACCCCAAGGGTTAATGTGCCACAGAAACATCAACACAGGTTTACTCCCCACACAACACTACACTAGAAAGTGGGAGGAGTTTAGGTGGCACCTGCATCAGTGGGAGGAGCTAAGTTGTTTACCACAGAGTAGGAGTGACAGTTAGTTGAGTTTGAGTCTGGAGCAGGAGCAGAGTCAAGTAGAAGTGGAGGTCCTGAGAGGTCTGAGGAGAGGAGACAGAGGAACAGAGGAACATACCCGGGATAAAGAGTTACCCCAAAAACTTAACCCCGGAGAGGTGCTTAAGACGGATACCGGATCCGAAGCTGTGCTTGAGACAGACAGGACAGTGAATACCAGGATAGTGAAGGTCCACCATCTTCACTGTACCATAGCAAAGCAACACGGAGGGGTCAGTGACACAGAGGACTCAAGTTGCCCAGCATATTGGTACCCGTGAGCAGAGACAGGGCCAGCAGTTCAGCTACAAGCAGCAGCAGGGCCACACACAGCGTTTAAGTAGGAGGCCAAGGACCCGGTCAGGGTGGGAGCAACCTGGTACAGACTCCGTGGACAATACTGTGTTATACCATCTGCAAGTAAAGACTTGGAAAGCAACAGAAACCGTGAGTGTGTGTGATCCCTATACTGAAGCCCCACTTGCCCTCATATACTGCAATTACCTCTACTCTCATCATCTCTACTGCTACCCCTACTCTCCTACAGCATCAATAACTATCCTCACAGACTTTAACTACTACCACTGCCCCGGGGAACCCAGTTCTGCCCACAGGAACTATTCTATCCAAGCTGCTATCCCATCATCCCCAGAGGTTCTGCAGCAGCGGCGGCCCCATTACTGGCCGCATATAGTGGGTGGCGTCACGAGTGACAAATCCCCTGTAAATAACCCCCCATTTTATTGTGCGGGCCCGGGACACGGTCCGGACCAGGACTGCAGTGACAGCCCCCAGCAGTAGACCGGTCTGGCACCGAGTACCCCGTCCCAGTGGGCTCCACATTAGCACTGTACAGTGGCTCAGTGATCAGCACTGTATGGTGACTCAGTGGTCTGCACCCTACAGTAGCTCAGTCATCAGCACCGTATGGTGGCTCAGTGGTTAGCACTGTATATGGTGGCTCAGTGGTTAACAATGTACGGTGGCTCTCTGTGCTGCACTGTATTGTGGCTCAGTGGTTAGCACTGTGCAATGGCTCAGTGGTTAGCACTGTGCGGTGGCTCAGTATTTAGCACTGTGTGGTGGCTCAGTGGTTTGCACTGTGCGGTGGCTCAGTGGTTAGCACTGTGCGATGGCTCAGTGGTTAGCACTGTGTGGTGACTCAGTGGTTAGCACTGTATGGTGGCTCATTGGTGAGCACTGTATGGTGTCTCAGTGGTTAGCACTGTATGGTGGCTCAGTGGTTAGCACTCTATGGTGGCTCAGTGGTTAGCACTGTGTGGTGGCTCAGTGATTAGCACTGTATGGTGGCTCAGTGGTTAGGATTGTATGATGGCTCAGTGGTCAGTACTGTATAGTGGCTCAGTGGTTAGCACTATATGGTGGCTAAGTGGTTAGCACTGTAGGGTGGCTCAGTGGTTAGCACTGTATGCTGGCTCAGTGGTTAGCACTGTGTGGTGGCTCAGTGGTTAGCACTGTGTGGTGGCTCAGTGGTTAGCACTGTATGGTGGCTCAGTGGTCTGCACTCTACAGTAGCTCAGTGGTTAGCACTGTATATAGTGGCTCAGTGGTGAGCACTGTATGGTGGCTCAGTCGTGAGCACTGTATGGTGGCTCAGTGGTTAGCACTGTACAGTGGCTCAGTGATCAACACTGTATGGTGACTCAGTGGTCTGCACCCTACAGTAGCTCAGTCATCAGCACCGTATGGTGGCTCAGTGGTTAGCACTGTATATGGTGGCTCAGTGGTTAACAATGTACGGTGGCTCTCTGTGCTGCACTGTATTGTGGCTCAGTGGGGAGCACTGTGCAATGGCTCAGTGGTTAGCACTGTGCGGTGGCTCAGTGGTTAGCACTGTGTGGTGGCTCAGTGGTTTGCACTGTGCGGTGGCTCAGTGGTTAGCACTGTGCGGTGGCTCAGTGGTTAGCACTGTGTGGTGGCTCAGTGGTTAGCACTGTGTGGTGGCTCAGTGGTTAGCACTGTGCGGTGGCTTCGTGGTTAGCACTGTATGGTGGCTCAGTGGTGAGCACTGTATGGTGGCTCATTGGTGAGCACTGTATGGTGTCTTAGTGATGAGCATTGTATAGTGGCTCAGTGATCGGACGCAGGGACACAGGAGGCAGAAGGCACAGGGAAGGCAGGGGCACAGGGGGAGGCAAAGTCATAGGGAGAGACAGCGCACACAGGGAGAGACAGCGCACACAGGAGCTGAGAGCACACAGAGCAGAGAGAAAGGCACAGGGAAGAGAGAGTGCACAGAGGAAGAGACAGCACAGAGTGGAGAAAGTGCACAAGGGGAGACAGGCTCAGAGACTGCCCTCCCGATGCAATAGCATCGGGCTTATTTCTAGTACACTTATAATAGCCAATCCCACCTAACACTCGCTATCCCTATATGGAAATTTGAATAGCAGTACAGCATCAATGGGTTGGAATGCTTAGAGTAGTTTAGGGTATGGTGTAAGGGGGATAATGCAGGAATTTTTGAATGCAAAGAGACTAGTGTGCAGGGGGTTAATGCAGAGATAGCAGGGGGTTAAAACAGAGGAGTAATGCAGCAGAGGTTTGATACTTAGCCCATCATGCTCATTTTCAGGGGATGATCCTCAGTTGATGGTGTAGTTAAGAGGTAATCCTGTGCTGCTGGTTGATGGGCTGAGTCACTGCTTGAGATCGGTGGAAGGAAATCAGAGACTGAGTACTGCCACCTCCGGATTTGAAAATGATTGCCCTCCTGAAGAAGGAGCGGGGAAATCCTCTGAAACGCGTAGAATAAAGGTACCATATCCTTCAAACCACCGAGATTCTGTCTTTTCATACATGGTTTGCGCGGATCGGACAGCACCGTGCTGTTTGAATTTACCTCCAGATAAGTTCTGCCGCACCCAGCATGTTTTTGACAAAGTAAGAGAAGTACCCAGTTGTCAATTTATTCAAACATAAGGAATAAAAGAGTAACAGCACAATGTAAAGATATAAAAAAAAACAAGATTTATGTTAAAAAAAAACAAGTGTATAATGACCTATATACCTTGAATAATCCTTTTGTCAGCACAGCTGGTGATTGTGGAATCATGATTTTAAGATTTCCAAATGTTTTTAATTTAGCTAATGGTGACGTCATTGCATGTTATAGACTCCTCCTATAAAGGAAGTGAGCTATACCTCCATTAGCTTGTGACCCGTGGAAGCGCACGCTGCGCGAAACGGTGCCGTCGTCACCTCAGCTATACACCCCCCCTCCCTGCACCATGTGAATATTGCACCCTGAATAAAAGCACAGCAACAGACCGGTGAGTGCCGTCTTCCTTATTTCAAGACTATAATGACCTAAAAATGTCAGGAATGTTGATATGCTCTCCCTAGGTAGGGCCTGTCAACAGGTCAAGTGTGGTTAATTTTTGCTCTTATTTTACTCCTATTGCTCTTCAGAGTATTATAGGTTTTGTTTTAAAATCAACCATGCAGTTCAGGAAATATGGGTCTTTTCATTTAGTGCTGATTTTTATGGTCCTTTTTTTTACCAAGGTGGTGTTGCTTATGCGACACCCACGAGGGCTGTTGGGTACTCGCGAAAAGGCTGGTCAGTTCTTTGGCCAGTCATGGTGGTGGTAGGACGGCTCCGTGACCCTGAGTGTGCAGTAAAAGGGGATATTTACAGGGGAAGTTCATGATGTGAGCCCTTGTGGACAGGGTCCCCTCCCCTCCTGTACCTATTTGTCCTGATTGTCTAGAGTTATTGTAATTGTGCTTGTCTCCCCTATCCTCATATAAAGCGCCATGGAACCTAAGGGCGCTATATAAATAAATAATAATAATAATAATGATGCCACCTGTGGTACTCGGCCAGCGATGGCCGACGCTGCAGATTTGGGACTACTGGAGCAGATGGTAGTGCAGCTGGGATGGTATTGCTCCCCACCGGTGGAGCAGGGCACCAGGGATGGCGTGGACAGTCAATTGCAGGGAAGAGTGCAAAATAAGAAGGACAGATCGGCGCAATTAGAAGGACCCGTGGGTTAAAATTTTTGCTGCACACTAGGTGACAGGGAATGACCCCTCACCTTTTGTGGTCGTGCTCGCCTAGCACAACCACGATAATGGCGCCCTCCAGGCTGAGTGCGGTGCTTCTGCAGCTACGGGATCCGGCTGTGTGTAGATCACGTGGTCCCGGTCAGCTGACGCCGCCTCTCACGTTACGCGAGGTTCTGTTATTCAGCTCACAGGTCAGGCAGTTCACCACATCAGTTTATATAAAGTGGAAGATCCTCCCAATGCAGCCTGATGCAAGGAAAACTCCACGCCTACTTGATCACGTGACCGCTGATGCCACGGTGATGTGCAGCCACGTGACACGGCAGGGAGGACACTGGTCAGGAAGTGTGGAGCAGCAGCATCTTCCCAGCGCGGTTAACACATGTGCCGCATATACCTAACAGCAAGGAAGACATTACATCACAGCGGGAAATGAAACTCCGGAGGACCCACTGAACAGCCAAAGAAAGGACCTGTGAGCTGAATAACAGGACCTCGCTTAACGTGACAAGTGGCGTCAGCTGACTGGGAGTATGTGATCTACACACAGCCAGATCCCGGAGCTGCAGGGGCACCGCAACTCAGCCTGGAGGACGCCATTACCGTGGTTGTTCTAGGAGAGCACAATTACAAAAGGTGAGAGGCCATTCCCTGTCACCTAGTGTGCAGCAAAAATCTTAACCCACGGGTCCTTCTCAATGCGTCAATATGTCCTTCTTCTTTAGCAATTGCAGGGAAGAGGCACTGACCTCTTAGAGGGTTGCAGGGCGTGAAAGGAGCAGACACACACAGTTCGTGAAGTTCTTTACTTTTTACTTGCTGGTCAGGCAAGATCACCCAGCCAGGTGCTGTGCTCCTCCAAAGTGCAGCCAGGTTAGATGCCAGGAGATCAGGATCACTCTGTTGACACACCATTTGTGGGCCTTCCCAGGTTGCTCTCTCCCTGTGCTGGATTCTCACCTTGTCTGCCCTGTGGTTTCGTGAACAGGGTCCAAGGCTGATGGTTGCGGGCCTTGTCGGGCGACTGCAGTGGCACGTCCCCTGGCCCTAGTTCTAGCCACCATCCTGTGGATTATCCATGGCTTGTGGCCACTGTTTCCTTGTAGGGACTTAGAGTACCCACACCAGATCGGGGTCAGTCCCCTCTGGCATCCAGTCCCTCTGCCCGACTCCGGTCGGGACCAGATTCAGAGCACACAGGTGGATCCCCCACTCCCTTATCCCCTAGGACTCTCTCAGTCCTGCATCCGCTCCGGACGCCTTACTCCTCTCGACTCTCTTTTTCTCTCTTCTCTAACCTTCTGCTAACCCCTCCTCCTGAGCAGAAGATGGGGCCCTCCCTAATCAGGGTCCGCCCGAATCCCCTAACCCGGAATTGGGATGGTGTTGAATGCAAACTATGTGTCTCGGGTTTGCGACACCTCTCACCTGGGAACGGTGACACCACACCTGTGGAGTAGGTGCAGCATCACTGTGGCGACCAGTCCGCAGGGGCGCCACACTCACAGGATTCTTAGGGGGTGTGTGTTTTTACGCTCCTCTGCATAATTACCGTATGTGCAACACCCACTTGGTAAAGATCATAAAAATTAGCACAGAACAGAAAAGTCCAGATCTCTGGAACTGTATGGATGATTTAAATCAAACAAAAAAACAGAATACTGAGGGGAGCGGCGGGAATCAAATAAGAGCAAATGCTGGCAATTTTTGACCTGGTGAAAGGTCACCTTTAATTCTATTTCTTAACACTGTACAAATCTAATAAACACTTCTATTACTTATACCAACCCACAAAACATAATTATAAACCCATTTTATTCAGTAGTTGATATATATATTTATTCCAGGTACATATTGTCCATATTGTTGAACATGTGGAAGATTTGCAGAAAACACGGAAATATGTTGTTTGTTTACAACCATATGAACCACAAAAAGGAATAGCATTAGATTTAAAGTTAAAAATATACTCATCATAGATACTTAGATTCCCCCTGATAAATGCACATTCAAAAGTGAGAAAAATACTGCTTATTAGTGACATTTTGCCATATGTACAATTTCTGCCTGTCTTGTTAATGTACTGTAGTGTTAGATGAGGTAATGAAAACTGACTTTTTATAAAATAATGGGGCTCTTTGTAATAGTGCAAAGATAATATATTGCCTTTTACAAAATTCATTGTCTAGTGTGTAGTGGAAAAATAACAGCAACCTAATTTAAACAACATTTTATTTTCCATTGCGCTTTTCTACAGACTTATGTCCATTTTAGTGTGTCTTATGTCCATATCTATGATGCAGGGTCCATTAGGAATTTCCATTGTAGATGTTGTCAGAATTGACATGAAATATAGTGCTGAATTTAAGGTTATTCCTCCTGGCAAGAGGATGGAAATTGCAACAGGGTCCAACATACCCTGTTATAAGTTAAGAGGGGGTCACTGGGTTCTCCAGAAAACAGATAAAGATTAGAACATTGCATTTGAATGCTTCTATATACGGAAAGTCAATAGTGGCATAACTAGAGTCCGATGGGCCCTGGAGCAGAATTTGGACATGGCCCCCACCTACATGTTCATTAGATGTATGAGCTCTTGTACCAATCCTATGAAGGCACACATGTTCGCCCTCCAATGTAACAATATCCCCATCTTGTAATAATGTTCCCAATTCTGCCCTCTTCTTGTAATGATGTGCTCCGTCTTGTGCCCTTTTCCTGTAATAATGTCCCACATCCTGGTCTCTTCACGTTATAATGTCCTCTATCCTAGCCCTTTCCTGTAATAATATCCCCCCATCTTGCTCCATTCCAGGTATAATGTCCTCCATCCTGGGCCTTTCCTTGGTATACTCTTCTGCAACCTTGGCACGTTCCAGTAATAATATCCCCCATCCTGGGTGCCTTTCTGGTACAATGTCCTCCATCCTGAGCACCATCCTGGTATAATGTCTTGGTTTCTTGGTGTAATATTCTCCATCTTGGGCCCCTTCCTGGTAAAATGTCTCATTCATAGTTTATTGCCCCCGATCCTGGGCCCCTTCCAGTAATATATGTCATTATTTTAGTATTATACCCCCTATCCCGGGCCCCTTCCAATATTATACATCCCCTATTTTGGTATAATGGACCCCATACTGGGAACATTCCAGTAATATATGTCCCCCATCCTGGTATAATGTGCTCCACCCACAGCTTCTTATGGTAATAATGTTGCTGTTTTGTTGCTCTTCTCTAACAAATATAAAAAAAATTAAATGAGTCTACTCACCTTTCCCCGCTCTCATGACATGTGGCATCCTCTTCCATCAGCCGACTTTAGAATCTAAGCAATGAGCTGTGCATGACGTCACTGTCATGCGCTGCAGGTGACTTGCACGATGATGTCAGCTGCCTCTGACCGCCACCGTCTATATTGGTAGGTCTCTTTACTGTAATATATATCAGCTAGAATAGCTGCTGGTATTGGCCAGTCCCACCCCTGCAGAGACCTGTTTGTTTTGACTGTGTAAGTTTATAACCTATCTTTTATTAATCCCATATCAAGCCACAAATGAAACTTAACATAGTTATCCCATTAGATATAGTGAAGGAAAAAATTATTTGATCCCTTGCTGATTTTGTAGGTTTGCCCACTGACAAAGACATAAACAGTCTATAATTTTATGGATAGATTCATTTTAACAGTGAGGGTACCTTTAGACGCCGCTACAATAGGGTGGAAACAACCGGGTTGATGAGACAAATGTATCTTGCACCGCCAAATCAACCCGAGGTAGCGGCGTGCAAAGGCGGTTGTTTCCACCCGCCACTTGCGGCACCTGTTTTAGAGCAGAGCTCTAAAACAGGTTGATTTCAACTCAATGGTAGCGGCCTGTAGCGGCGTGTAAATGAGGAACAGGAGGGTTGTTTCGACACCTTGTTATCTACCTGGGGCGTGACACAGGCTCCGGGATACCGCGCCCCATCAGCGATCATTGGTGGAAGATGCTGCATTACGATTGGCTCTTCCTTCACAGGCCGTCATCTTGGATGAGCTGTCACTTCAGCACTACAGATACGCGCCGTATGCACGATCAGATACATTAGTACAATTACGCCGCCACACACTTGCGGAAGGCCAAAGTATCAATGCGACATGGTCCTTATATAGTGTGCACACTCTTAACACATACAGTGCCTACAAGTAGTCTTCAACCCCCTGCAGATTTAGCTGGTTGACACATGCGGAATTAACTTGGCATTGTGACATTTGGACTGTAGATCAGCCTGGAAGTGGGAAATGCACTGCAGCCAAAAAGATTTTTAAAATTTTTTATTTTTTTTAAAGCATTAAAAGTTAATTCAGAGGGTCATTTATTATTCAACCCCTCAAACCACCAGCATTCTGTTTGGTCCCCCTAAAGTATTAAGAAGTAGTTCAGGTACAAAGAACAATGAGCTTCACATGTGTGGATTAATTATCTCTTTTGCCAGCCTTTTCTGACTACCGTATATACTCGTGTATAAGCCGACCCGTGTATAAGCCGACCCCCCTACTTTTGCCCCCAAAACCTGGGAAAACCTATTGACTCGTGTATAAGCCGAGGGTGGACCCCAGCACAGATAAACAGTCCCCCCCAGTGGTATACAGCAGCCTCCCCAGTGGAAGTATACAGCAGCCACAGAGGTATATACAGTAGCCCCAGTGGTAGTATACAGCAGCCTCCCCAGTGGTAGTATTCAGCAGTCTTCCCCTATGGTAGTATACAGCAGTCTCCCCCTGTGGTAGTATACAGCAGTCTCCCCCTGTGGTAGTATACAGCAGTCTCCCCCTGTGGCAGTATACAGCAGTCTCCCCCTGTGGTAGTATACAGCAGCCTCCCCCTGTGGTAGTATACAGCAGTCTCCCCCTGTGGTAGTATACAGCAGTCTCCCCCTGTGGTAGTATACAGCAGTCTCCCCCTGTGGTAGTATACAGCAGTCTCCCCCTGTGGTAGTATACAGCAGCCTCCCCCTGTGGTTGTATACAGCAGCCACAGAGGTATATACAGCAGCCCCTCCCCTGTGGTAGTATACAGCAGCCCCCCCTGTGGTAGTATAAAGCAGCCACAGAGGTATATACAGCAGCCCCTCCCCTGTGGTAGTATACAGCAGCCCCCCCTGTGGTAGTATACAGCAGTCACAGAGGTATAAACAGCAGCCCCTCTCCTGTGGTAGTATACAGCAGCCCCCTTCTGGGGTAGTATACAGCAGTGCCCCCCCTGTGGGTATACACAGCCTCCCCCCGTTACTGCCGCACACCTGTAAAAATAAGCGCTTTCATACTTATCCTCCTGCTGTCACCGTGCGCACCCTCCGCTCTCCTTGCACCCGGCGTCCATCCATATGACCGCGCACAAATAATGACGTCATTATTTGTGCTCGGTCACGTGGATGG
>JARQOC010002095.1:0-30053 GCA_033576535.1 Allobates femoralis
TTTTGTCCATGCCTCTCATAACCTAAGAATCCAAAGAACGCATCACAGCATGTTGGGAAAATCATTCTTACATGAAAGTGGTTCGCCAACAGTGAAAATAGAATTAGCAACTTATATATCTCGCTAGAAAAATACATTCAAATTTGTCCCATTCTGCTCTCTTCATAACTAGCAGAATCCCAAAGAACACATCCACTCCAGTTTAGAGAAAAATTCATTGCTTTGACGAGGTGTTTCGCGTCTAAACAGGAATAGACATTACAAGTGACTATATTCTGTAGAAAGATACATCATTTTTTGTCCCCTTTTTTTGTCCATTCTGCTCTCTTCATGAACCTAAGCAGGAATCCCAAAGAACACATCACAGCTCCAGTAGTTTAGGAGAAAAATTCATTGCTTTGACATGAAAGTGTTTTTCGCGTCTAACAGTGAAAATAGACATTTTAGCAACGTTTGACTATATCTCTGGCTAGAAAGAAGAATACATTCAATTTTTGTCCATTCTGCTCTCTTCATAACCTAAGCAGGAATCCCAAAGAACAGCATCACAGCTCCAGTAGTTTAGGAGAAAAATTCATTGCTTTGACATGAAAGTGTGTTTTCGCGTCTAAACAGTGAAAATAGACATTTAAGCATACGTTTGACTATATCTCTGGCTAGAAAGAAGATACATTCAATTTTTTTGTCCATTCTGCTCTCTTCATGAACTAAAGGAATCCAAAGAACAGCATCACAGCTCAGTAGTTTAGGAGAAAAATTCATTGCTTGACATAAAGGTTTTCGCTCTAAACAGTGAATAGACATTAAGCATACGTTGACTAACTCGGCTAGAAGAGTACATTCAATTTTTGTCCCATTCCTCTCTTCATGAACTAAGGAATCCAAAGAACACATCACAGCTCCAGTAGTTAGGAGAAAAATTCATGCTTACATGAAAGTGTGTTTTGCGTCAACAGTGAAATACTTTAAGCATTTGACTATATCTCGGCTAGAAAAGATACATTCAATTTTGTCCATTTCTCTCTCATAACCTAAGCAGGAATCCCAAAGAAAGCACACAGTCCAGTAGTTTAAGAAAATCATTGCTTGACATGAAAGTGTTTTTGCTCTAAACATGAAAATAGACTTTAAGATTTTTGACTATATCTCTGGCTGAAAAGATACATTCAAATTTTGTCCCATTCTGCTCTCTTCAGAACCTAAGCAGGACCAAAGAACGCATACAGCTCGAGTTAGGAAAAAATATTGCTTGACATGAAAGTGTGTTTTCGGTCTAACTGAAAATAGACTTTTAGCACGTTTGACTATTCTCTGGCTGAAAGAAGATAATTCAATTTTTGTCCCATTCTGCTCTCTTCATGAACCTAAGCAGGAATCCCAAAGAACAGCATCACAGCTCCAGTAGTTTAGGAGAAAAATTCATTGCTTTGACATGAAAGTGTGTTTTCGCGTTCTAAACAGTGAAAATAGACATTTAAGCATACGTTTGACTATATCTCTGGCTAGAAAGAAGATACATTCAAATTTTTTGTCCCATTCTGCTCTCTTCATGAACCTAAGCAGGAATCCCAAAGAACAGCATCACAGCTCCAGTAGTTTAGGAGAAAAATTCATTGCTTTGACATGAAAGTGTGTTTTCGCGTCTAAACAGTGAAAATAGACATTTAAGCATACGTTTGACTATATCTCTGGCTAGAAAGAAGATTACATTCAAATTTTTTGTCCCATTCTGCTCTCTTCATGAACCTAAGCAGGAATCCCAAAGAACAGCATCACAGCTCCAGTAGTTTAGGAGAAAAATTCATTGCTTTGACATGAAAGTGTGTTTTCGCGTCTAAAAAAGTGAAAATAGACATTTAAGCATACGTTTGACTATATCTCTGGCTAGAAAAAATACATTCAATTTTTTTGTCCCATTCTGCTCTCTTCATGAACCTAAGCAGGAATCCCAAGAACAGCATCACAGCTCCAGTAGTTTAGGAGAAAAATTCATTGCTTTGACATGAAAGTGTGTTTTCGCGTCTAAACAGTGAAAATAGACATTTAAGCATACGTTTGACTATATCTCTGGCTAGAAAGAAGATACATTCAAATTTTTTGTCCCATTCTGCTCTCTTCATGAACCTAAGCAGGAATCCCAAAGAACAGCATCACAGCTCCAGTAGTTTAGGAGAAAAATTCATTGCTTTGACATGAAAGTGTGTTTTCGCGTCTAAACAGTGAAAATAGACATTTAAGCATACGTTTGACTATATCTCTGGCTAGAAAGAAGATACATTCAAATTTTTTGTCCCATTCTGCTCTCTTCATGAACCTAAGCAGGAATCCCAAAGAACAGCATCACAGCTCCAGTAGTTTAGGAGAAAAATTCATTGCTTTGACATGAAAGTGTGTTTTCGCGTCTAAACAGTGAAAATAGACATTTTAGCATACGTTTGACTATATCTCTGGCTAGAAAGAAGATATACATTCAAATTTCTTGTCCCATTCTGCTCTCTTCATGAACCTAAGCAGGAATCCCAAAGAACAGCATCACAGCTCCAGTAGTTTAGGAGAAAAATTCATTGCTTTGACATGAAAGTGTGTTTTCGCGTCTAAACAGTGAAAATAGACATTTAAGCATACGTTTGACTATATCTCTGGCTAGAAAGAAGATACATTCAATTTTTTTGTCCCATTCTGCTCTCTTCATGAACCTAAGCAGGAATCCCAAAGAACAGCATCACAGCTCCAGTAGTTTAGGAGAAAAATTCATTGCTTTGACATGAAAGTGTTTTTTCGCGTCTAAACAGTGAAAATAGACATTTAAGCATACGTTTGACTATATCTCTGGCTAGAAAGAAGATACATTCAAATTTTTTGTCCCATTCTGCTCTCTTCATGAACCTAAGCAGGAATCCCAAAGAACAGCATCACAGCTCCAGTAGTTTAGGAGAAAAATTCATTGCTTTGACATGAAAGTGTGTTTTCGCGTCAAAACAGTGAAAATAGACATTTAAGCATACGTTTGACTATATCTCTGGCTAGAAAAAAGATACATTCAAATTTTTTGTCCCATTCTGCTCTCTTCATGAACCTAAGCAGGAATCCCAAAGAACAGCATCACAGCTCCAGTAGTTTAGGAGAAAAATTCATTGCTTTGACATGAAAGCAATGGGCAATGGGGATAGGGGAAAATATGTGTAAGTGGGTTAAGAACTGGCTTAGTGATAGGAAACAAAGGGTGGTTATTAATGGAACACACTCAGAATGGGTCACAGTTAACAGTGGGGTACCACAGGGGTCAGTGTTGGGCCCGCTCCTATTTAATATATTTATTAATGACCTTGTAGGGGGCATACAGAGTAGAATCTCAATATTTGCAGATGACACTAAACTCTGCAGGGTAATCAATACAGAGGAGGACAATTTTATATTACAGGAGGATTTATGTAAACTAGAAGCTTGGGCTGCTAAATGGCAAATGCGCTTTAATGGGGATAAATGTAAAGTCATGCACTTGGGCAGAGGAAACAAAGGGTATAATTATGTGCTTAATTATAAAACACTGGGCAAAACTACCACTGAAAAAGACCTGGGTGTATGGGTAGATGACAAACTCACATTTAGTGGCCAGTGTCAGGCAGCTGCTGTAAAGGCAAATAAAATAATGGGATGTATTAAAAGAGGCATAGATGCTCATGAGGAGAACATAATTTTACCTCTATACAAGTCACTAGTGCGACCACACTTAGAATACTGTGTACAATTCTGGTCTCCGGTGTATAAGAAAGACATAGCTGAACTAGAGCGGGTCCAGAGAAGAGCGACAAAAGTTATTAGAGGACTAAGGGGTCTGCAATACCAAGACAGGTTATTAAGCTTGGGGTTATTTAGCTTGGAAAAACGAAGGCTTAGGGGTGATCTTATAATAATGTACAAATATATGAGGGGGCAGTACAGAGACCTTTCTAATGATCTCTTTACTCTTAGGCCTGAGACTGGGACAAGGGGGCATCCTCTACGTCTGGAGGGAAGAAGGTTTAATCATAATCACAGACGTGGATTCTTTACTGTAAGAGCAGTGAGACTATGGAACTCTCTGCCACATGATGTTGTAATGAGTGAGTCACTACTAACATTTAAGAAGGGCCTGGATGCCTTTCTTGAAAACTATAATATTACCGGTTATATATACTAGATTCTTTGATAGGGCGTTGATCCAGGGAATTAGTCTGATTGCCGTATCTGGAGTCAGGAAGGAATTTTTTCCCCCAATGTGGAGATTAGTGTTGCCACATGGGGTTTTTTTTGCCTTCCTCTGGATCAACATGTTAGGCTATGGGTTGAACTAGATGGACTTAAAGTCTTCCTTCAACCTTAAAAACTATGTTACTATGTTACTATGTATGAAAGTGTGTTTTCGCGTCTAAACAGTGAAAATAGACATTTAAGCATACGTTTGACTATATCTCTGGCTAGAAAAAGATACATTCAAATTTTTTGTCCCATTCTGCTCTCTTCATGAACCTAAGCAGGAATCCCAAAGAACAGCATCACAGCTCCAGTAGTTTAGGAGAAAAATTCATTGCTTTGACATGAAAGTGTGTTTTCGCGTCTAAACAGTGAAAATAGACATTTAGCATACGTTTGACTATATCTCTGGCTAGAAAGAAGATATACATTCAAATTTCTTGTCCCATTCTGCTCTCTTCATGAACCTAAGCAGGAATCCCAAAGAACAGCATCACAGCTCCAGTAGTTTAGGAGAAAAATTCATTGCTTTGACATGAAAGTGTGTTTTCGCGTCTAAACAGTGAAAATAGACATTTAAGCATACGTTTGACTATATCTCTGGCTAGAAAGAAGATACATTCAATTTTTTTGTCCCATTCTGCTCTCTTCATGAACCTAAGCAGGAATCCCAAAGAACAGCATCACAGCTCCAGTAGTTTAGAAGAAAAATTCATTGCTTTGACATGAAAGTGTGTTTTCGCGTCAAAACAGTGAAAATAGACATTTAAGCATACGTTTGACTATATCTCTGGCTAGAAAAAAGATATACATTCAAATTTCTTGTCCCATTCTGCTCTCTTCATGAACCTAAGCAGGAATCCCAAAGAACAGCATCACAGCTCCAGTAGTTTAGGAGAAAAATTCATTGCTTTGACATGAAAGTGTGTTTTCGCGTCTAAACAGTGAAAATAGACATTTGAGCATACGTTTGACTATATCTCTGGCTAGAAAGAAGATACATTCAAATTTTTTGTCCCATTCTGCTCTCTTCATGAACCTAAGCAGGAATCCCAAAGAACAGCATCACAGCTCCAGTAGTTTAGGAGAAAAATTCATTGCTTTGACATGAAAGTGTGTTTTCGCATCAAAACAGTGAAAATAGACATTTAAGCATACGTTTGACTATATCTCTGGCTAGAAAAAAGATACATTCAAATTTTTTGTCCCATTCTGCTCTCTTCATGAACCTAAGCAGGAATCCCAAAGAACAGCATCACAGCTCCAGTAGTTTAGGAGGAAAATTCATTGCTTTGACATGAAAGTGTGTTTTCGCGTCTAAACAGTGAAAATAGACATTTAAGCATACGTTTGACTATATCTCTGGCTAGAAAAAAGATACATTCAAATTTTTTGTCCCATTCTGCTCTCTTCATGAACCTAAGCAGGAATCCCAAAGAACAGCATCACAGCTCCAGTAGTTTAGGAGAAAAATTCATTGCTTTGACATGAAAGTGTGTTTTCGCGTCTAAACAGTGAAAATAGACATTTAAGCATACGTTTGACTATATCTCTGGCTAGAAAGAAGATACATTCAAATTTTTTGTCCCATTCTGCTCTCTTCATGAACCTAAGCAGGAATCCCAAAGAACAGCATCACAGCTCCAGTAGTTTAGGAGAAAAATTCATTGCTTTGACATGAAAGTGTGTTTTCGCGTCTAAACAGTGAAAATAGACATTTTAGCATACGTTTGACTATATCTCTGGCTAGAAAGAAGATACATTCAATTTTTTTGTCCCATTCTGCTCTCTTCATGAACCTAAGCAGGAATCCCAAAGAACAGCATCACAGCTCCAGTAGTTTAGGAGAAAAATTAATTGCTTTGACATGAAAGTGTGTTTTCGCGTCTAAACAGTGAAAATAGACATTTAAGCATACGTTTGACTATATCTCTGGCTAGAAAGAAGATACATTCAAATTTTTTGTCCCATTCTGCTCTCTTCATGAACCTAAGCAGGAATCCCAAAGAACAGCATCACAGCTCCAGTAGTTTAGGAGAAAAATTCATTGCTTTGACATGAAAGTGTGTTTTCGCGTCAAAACAGTGAAAATAGACATTTAAGCATACGTTTGACTATATCTCTGGCTAGAAAAAAGATACATTCAAATTTTTTGTCCCATTCTGCTCTCTTCATGAACCTAAGCAGGAATCCCAAAGAACAGCATCACAGCTCCAGTAGTTTAGGAGAAAAATTCATTGCTTTGACATGAAAGTGTGTTTTCGCGTCTAAACAGTGAAAATAGACATTTAAGCATACGTTTGACTATATCTCTGGCTAGAAAGAAGATACATTCAAATTTTTTGTCCCATTCTGCTCTCTTCATGAACCTAAGCAGGAATCCCAAAGAACAGCATCACAGCTCCAGTAGTTTAGGAGAAAAATTCATTGCTTTGACATGAAAGTGTGTTTTCGCATCAAAACAGTGAAAATAGACATTTAAGCATACGTTTGACTATATCTCTGGCTAGAAAAAAGATACATTCAAATTTTTTGTCCCATTCTGCTCTCTTCATGAACCTAAGCAGGAATCCCAAAGAACAGCATCACAGCTCCAGTAGTTTAGGAGAAAAATTCATTGCTTTGACATGAAAGTGTGTTTTCGCGTCTAAACAGTGAAAATAGACATTTTAGCATACGTTTGACTATATCTCTGGCTAGAAAGAAGATACATTCAATTTTTTTGTCCCATTCTGCTCTCTTCATGAACCTAAGCAGGAATCCCAAAGAACAGCATCACAGCTCCAGTAGTTTAGGAGAAAAATTAATTGCTTTGACATGAAAGTGTGTTTTCGCGTCTAAACAGTGAAAATAGACATTTAAGCATACGTTTGACTATATCTCTGGCTAGAAAGAAGATACATTCAAATTTTTTGTCCCATTCTGCTCTCTTCATGAACCTAAGCAGGAATCCCAAAGAACAGCATCACAGCTCCAGTAGTTTAGGAGAAAAATTCATTGCTTTGACATGAAAGTGTGTTTTCGCGTCTAAACAGTGAAAATAGACATTTTAGCATACGTTTGACTATATCTCTGGCTAGAAAGAAGATATACATTCAAATTTCTTGTCCCATTCTGCTCTCTTCATATCAAATTATTTTTATTAATATAATAAATAAGGGGAGGGGGTGAAGGAGTAGGGAGGGGAGGGGTACAAAAAAAGAAAAAGGGAAGGGGAAAGGGCAGGGGGCAGGGGGGGAATACACAATATGTACAAGAATGATTGTAGCAGAGGTAACATTACAATCGTACAAGGTAAGTATAAATAGTTGAACAATACAATAATTATGCAGACAAAAAATATCAATCGGGTACAATATAAACAGAGCAATTGAATAACTGAGTGAAGGCTATGAGAGGAAAAAAAAAGGATGAGAAAGTAAATGTAATGTTTCCGAATAAGAAGGTAAAAAAGGGGGGCCAGGGATATGTTCGAGCTCACCATTGTAGTTAAAAGGTCGGAAGGTAAGGGTGTGGTACAAACTTCATAGGTCGTGGGATGCTTAGGACAGAAGAGAGGGGCAATAAACTGTCAACCAAGGTTCCCACTGGAGTAGGAATTTTTGCCAATTGTTGGTTCTAGTTGCGAAAGAGTATTCGTGGGAGGCGTGATCGGTGACTCTGTCAATGAGAGTTGTGACTGATGGGGGTCCTGTTGCTTCCATTTTGCGGCAAGTAGGGTTCTAGCAGTCAGAATTACATGAGATACTAGAAGTCTGAAATGAGGGAGTATTTGCTCAATGCCAATCAGCAAAAGGACTAACTGCGGGGTAAGAATGATGCGAGTTTTTGTGATGTTTCTTAATATTGTAGCAACTTCCGTCCAGAATTGATGGAGTCGAGGACAAGACCAGAAGATATGGGATAATGACCCACTTATGCCGCACTCTCTCCAACAAAGCGGAGATTGCTCAGGATAAATGCGATGAACAGCTGTAGGTGTATAGTACCATCTTGATACAGTCTTATAATGACTCTCGTGTAAAGTGGCTGATTTGGAGGAGGAGTATGCGGCTTTTAAAGATTTAGGGAATTCTTCCAAGTCGATTTGAATGCTCAGTTCACCTTCCCACGCCTTAAGGAAGGAAAGGGGAGGGAGGTCCAAGTCATCATTAAGGATTTTATATAGGCGATTCGTCGTCCATATTGACTCTTTCTGGGGGAGCCTGATTAGTTCTGTAATCAGGGAAGGACACTTAAAGTCAGGTCGGTGGGACTGGAAATAACTGTTCATAGTTCTCCACTGGGTTCTATCTTCTCTCGTCAGGGGGAACTCCATTTGCATGTCCTGAAAGGATTTGAGATGACCATCTTGCAACAGGTCCAAGATATAGGATTGCTGCTTTAATTTCCAGTTAGTCAAGTCCAGAGTGGGGATCAGAGTTTCCAGTGATTCTAAGGGTGCGTTTTTAAAGAGGACTTTCGTTGAATATTTATTCGCTTTAATGCTCAGCTGTTTCCAGGCTTGAAGCGTGATCTTGATAATTGGATGAGGAAGAGTTTTCTTAAGGGGGTCAATTAAATGAGCTATAAGAAGGGATTTTAAATGATTAGATGTGAAGGAATCTTCAATATGAATCCAGGGGATGTCCGAGGATTCAAGAAGCCAGTTCTGAGAGACTTTGATGAGGGAGGCCAAATAATAATTATAAAGATTAGGTACACCTAATCCACCAGATAACTTATGATGTTGCAAGGACGACGATGCCACTCTCGAGCTTTTCCAGCGCCAAATAAAGGCACGGAGTTGCGCTTGGAACTTGGAGAACCATTTCCTCGGGATGAAGAGAGGGATGGATCTGATAACATACAAGAATCTCGGGAAGAGGAGCATTTTGAAGGCCTCTATCCTACTCAGCCATGACAGGTCAATCTTTGAAAAGCGTTGGTAATCTTGGCAAAAGGAGGTGTATAAGGATGACAAGTTAGATTGAACAATATCCTTCAATGGTTTTGTTAAAGTGATTCCTAGGTAGTCGATGTCTTTATCTCTCCAGGAATAGTCGAACTCTTGCTTAATGTATTGTAGGAGTGTGCTGTCAATATTAAAATCCAGAACTTGGGATTTGGATGCATTGATCTTATAGAGTGACACCTGGGAATATTTCCTGAGTTCAATGTCAAGGTGCCTCAGGGATTTTAAAGGGTTAGTAACAGATAAAAGAATGTCGTCTGCAAATAATGAAATCTTATGTTGGTCCTGGCTAGTTGAAATCCCCTTAATGTTCACATTATTCCTTACACTTGTGGCTAGAGGTTCTATAAATAAGGCAAAGAGCAGGGGGGAGAGAGGGCAACCCTGTCTTGTCCCGTTGGAAAGATGGAATTTAGGGGAAAGAGTGGTATTGGAGTAAACCCTGGCAGATGGATGTTTATACATTGACTCGATGGTTCGGAGAATGTTGCCCTTAAGACCAAATTTTTCCAGCGTTTTGAAAAGAAACTGCCACTGTACTCTGTCAAATGCCTTCTCGGCATCTAGTGCCAAGAAGGCAGTTGGCTGGCCAGACTGTTCAGCAATAGAAATCAGGTTTACGGCTCGTCGCGTGGCATCTGTGGTGGTGCGACCTGGTATAAAGCCAGCTTGGTCAGGGTGAATCAGTTTCGTTACATATTGAGTTAAACGGTTAGCAGCAAGTTTTGCTAAGATTTTGGTGTCAGTGTTTAGCAGTGATATTGGTCTGTAGGTTTTTACATCTGATGGGTCTCCTTTTCCCTTATGAATCACAGTAATCGTTGCCTCCAGCATTTCTTCCGGCAGGTAGCCCTGGGAAGCGGTGTGGTTCGCTAATTTAGTAAGGTAAGGTGCCAGAATATGTTTAAATTCCTTGTATAGTTCGGTTTGAAAACCGTCAGGTCCAGGAGCTTTCTCAAGTTTGGATTTTTCAATGACCTCCATTACTTCCACAAGAGTATAGGGGGAATTAAGTTCTTTAAGATCCGCAGGTGTCAATGAGGGAAGATCCAGGGCACTTAAGTAGTGGTGGATATCAGCCTCAGTCGGTGAATAATGTAGAGGGTGGTCTTTGAGATTATAGAGAGATGAATAGAATGAGGCAAATTCTTTGGTTATGTCTCCGGGGTGATGATGTAAATTGTCATGTTGGTCTTTAATTGACTTAATTCTCGCGTTTATTTTTTGGTGTTTGAGTTTTTGAGCTAGCAGTTTAGAAGGTTTGTCATCAGAATGATAATGCTGAGTTTTTAATTTCTGGGTTAATCTATCATAGTCTGATGAGAGAAGAGATTTTAACTCCAAGCGGAGTTTGAAAATATCTTCTAGGATTTGAGGATCCAAGGAAGTTTGATGTAGTTTGTCCAACTCTTGGATCCTAGCCAGCGTATTTTTAAGTGTTTGTTGTTTTTTTTTAATCATTTGAGAATTCAGCTGGATTAGTTTCCCTCGGATGACAGCTTTAAAAGCTAACCATAGGTTTAATATTGAAGTGTCCGATAAGTCATTGTCTGAAAAATAGTTTTGAATGGATTTTTCAATAACTTTTTTGTAAGTAGGATGACAATACAAAAAACTGTTGTTTCTCCACATTCTAGGGAGTGTTGATTTAGGTCCAATCCTAAAGTCGAACGTGATTGGGGCATGGTCGGACCAAGTTCTGGTCCCTATTTCAACTTTAGTGATTTTTGGGAGGGAGAAAATTCCCGTCAGAACAAGGTCAATTCTGGAATATGAATTATGTCGTTTTGAAAAATAGGAATACTCTAGAGAGGTAGAATTCAGGCAACGAAAAGCATCATAAAGGTCGTTTCTATGAAGCCATGGGTCGAGTGATTCGTTGCTACTGTTTCTATTTTTATTTGAGGAATCAAGTACGCTGTTAGGAACAGCGTTGAAGTCCCCAAATAGTATAAGGTCACCTTGGGTTTTATCTGTGATAATCCTCATGATCCTATTCAGGAATGTTTTCTGTGCCTTATTAGGAGCGTATATACAGACCAGGGTAAATAGGTGGTTATTAAGCTTACAAATAAGCACTAAGTAACGTCCCTCCAGGTCCTCTATTTTGTCGATGAGTTCAAAAGTGACATTATTACTAATCATGATGGCTACACCTGCTTTCTTTTTCTGGTTGTTGGCAAAAAATATATTTTGAAAATTTCTATTGGTGAGCCTTGGGAGTTGAAGGGAAGAAAACTTGGTTTCCTGAAGGCCTATAATGTCCGGTTTGGAGTCTTTGATTGATTTCCAGAGAAAAAATCTCCGTTGAGGAGAATTTAGTCCATTTACATTCAGTGACATGAAGCGGAGTGTCATGGTGAAATGGAGGGGGTAGTGGTATTATGGGCTCGAAATAAAGGGTGGAATAATCAGGGTTCTATTTTATTCGGAAATAGAAGTGTATTCAGTAAAGAAAAAAAAAACAAATCAACGTTAAGAGTTATAGAGTTAGAGACTTCACTCAATAACCCAACGGAGGGGATCCAGGGATCACGTTTGAAATCCTCCTTGTGAGGCTAATGTTATCAGCAATACACCTCAGCCAGAATAGTGGGAGAGCGATCTATTTAGGAGATGATAATACCTATGTCTTTAAGGGTTTGAAGACCTCTATTGACCTCTGACAATGTATAGAATCTCCCCTGGTATTGAAATGACACCTTAGTCGGGTTAAAACCCCATTTATAGGGGAGATTGTTTTTTTGTAAATAGTTGGTTATTGGGGAGAGTGCTTTTCGTTGTTGCATAGTCGGCTTGGAGATATCAGCGTAGATTCTAATGTGCTGATATGGAGCAGGTAGGGATTTGTTTGTTTTCATAAAGTCCACTATCTGATCCTTAACGTGCAGAAAGTGGAATTTTACCAAGACATCTCTCGGGATCTCTGGAGCAAGAGATCTTGGCTTTTTAAGACGGTAAGCTGAAACGATGGTGAGATCAGGGTCAGATAGTGAGGGGATTGTTTGCTTCAAAAGATTTTTCGCATAGCGATTCAATTGATTTGGAGATATTGATTCCTCAATACCCCGTAGCTTTAGATTGTATCTCCTGTCCTTGTCATCCAAGTCAATAAGTTTGTTCTGCATCGTTTTACACTTTTCCTCTAAGAGGGTGTGATCTTTAAGTAGGGTTTCATGTTTGGAGAGTAGAGAGGTTATATCTGTTTCATTTTTGTTAGCAATATGGGTAACCTTATCTACATCAATTTGGAGGTGGTTAAATTTACTTTCTAGTTTTTGTTCAAAGTTCTTGCTTTTCCTGTTTAAAGCATAAAAGATTTCTTTGAAGAAAATCTTGTCTATCGGACCTGTCCAATCAATTCCCTCGAACGTATCCGGTTCGTGGGAAGAGGGATACTCTTTTCTTGGTTTTTGCTTGGCTGGGCTGGGATTTGGGGTGTCATCAGATTCCACATCAGAGGAATATGGGGATTTTTGAGCATGGGAAAAGTCAGTTTTCTTTTTAGTGGCAAACTCTTTTCTCTTTTGTGGAGGAGCCTGTGGTGTGTTTAATGTCCCATCATCTGTAATCATATGAGGGGTGGCATCCTGATCACTGTTGACATTTCTAGGGGACCTGGATCGATGTTTAGCCTGTGCATGAGAAGTTTTAATATCCGGTCTAGGGGGTTTAGGCTTATCCATTGTTTAGTTGACTGGGGTTTAATTAGGTAACAAAAGTGTCTGGTGTTAGGTGAGGAGAAAGTTACCTCCCAGAAGTTGGGTGAGCATACAAATATTAAGAATAAGCTATTGCAGTTATACTAGATAATTAGGGCAGGAGCAGTATTGTTAGAGGATGCAGAGGGGAATTCGGATGAATAGTATTGGGGTAGTGACTGCTAGGACCCTACGTGAATGGAGCAACAAGTGCACTCAGTGGATTAAGGCTATTAGCTGTAAATGTAAGTTAAAACAGTAGAGAATGTCACCGAGGCCAAGTGGATAGGATTAACCAAATAAGACAAGAGAGGTTAAAGCTTCTCTAGTGATATACGGTCCTGACTAGAGGGTAAGGATTTGTAGATAAGATAATAGGGCGATCCCAAGTATGTGGTCAAAGTTAGATATTAGAGTTACTTATACACCTTCCCCTTGTTCAGAAATTTGGGTGAATTTAAAGTTGGACTAGTTATATCCAGTGGGGTAATAATGTGGCAGTAATATAAACACCCTTAATAAACACTAAGGGTCTAGGAAATGGTTGACAGAAGCGGATAAGACCAGTTCTAGTACCGTAATGGACAGATCTCTCAGATCAATGAGAAAATAACAATATTGTGGAGATATAATAACAAAAGGGAGAGTCAATAAGGTTCTAGTAGGTGAGCTTCAGAATAGGGAACGCAGTAAGGGAAATTGCAGGAGAATAGTTTGAGAGGAGTTAAAGAGAAAAAGCAGTCAGGGGAGAGATGAAGAGTGAGGAGTTAACAGGAGAAAAAGAGCAACAATAGAGGTTTTACCTATAACAATGGGGACTTTTTCCGGAAGGAAGAATAAAAAGTTCCTTATGTAGGAGTCCCAAAAACCCGGAGATCCTGGTCGAGGTGAAGATGCTGGTCCAGCGAAGATCCGGAGATGGTGCAGTCACCGAAGATGATAATGAAGATGTCAATCAACGATTAGGAATGCTTCCACAGAATGAAAATAAAAAGTCCATTGAATCGAGGTCCCAAAAGTCTGGAAATCTTGATCGAGATGAAAGAAGCTGGTTGATTGAAGATCTAGAGTTGATTCAGGTTGTTTAAGATGATGATGAAAATAGCAATCCTATGAAGAATAAGTCCGATCTTCCGCGAGAATGGTGCTGATGGAAATCCCGAAGACCCGGAAGTCTTGATCTGGGTGAGAGGAGCCAGTTGAATGAAGGTCTTAAGTCTGTACGAGTCCTCAGAGAAGCCGATGAACAAAGTTGTGGAATATCCCGGTGTGAAATCCAAGAGATTTTAAGGTTCGGAGGAGTAGAAAAACCTGTTTGATAGCAGGTCCAGAGTCGATTTGAAATACCGGGGTATCAAGGTGGGCAATAACGAATAAGGGATAGTCTGGGGTTCAATGTTGGCAATTATCCAAGTCCTTGTAGTGACAATGTATCCCAGGGATCCAGGTGGAACAAAACAAATGAGAAAATCCTTGTTGATGGAAGATCAGAGGATAGCTGCGAGTGTTCAGCTAAGTCGCGGTAATATTAGAAGGTGCCTTGTGAGTTATAGCAGTTGCTATAGCAACTTCAGTGAAGCAGAGTCACAGACAGAGGTGCCCAGCGAGTAGTGAGATATGCTGAAGTGATCTGCGAGTCGGTCACAGTGACGCAGCTGTAATGGGGGCTAAGAGCGACTAGTGATAGTTGCTATGGCGATTTGTGATATAGTCTGGGAGTCTTTAACAGAGACGCGGTGGAGTGAAGAGGTAACGTGCTGGTTGCTATAGCAATGAGCGAGTCATCTACAGGCTCGCCGCAGTGTCGGGAAATACCATGCGAGTCGGCTGCTGTGATGAGTAGCGAGATATCAATGAAGTCGGAGTAGTACCGGGAAGAAATAAAGGTCAGCGAGTCACTGATGTAGTTTGGAGCAAGTACTTCCACAAGAATCCCGTCTAGTCAGGGGAGACGACACAAGCGTGCACCTTCAGAATCTCTGCCACTCGTCGCGGGTCCTATCCGGTCCCCTCAAGAACCCCCCTGCAGCAGCAGAAGAGTCCGAGATAGAGCAGGAAGTCTGGGATACACAGGAGCCGGCCGCGTACACAGCAGCAGTCTTCACAGCAAACACCGGCTCTCCAGCACTTTTGGAATCTGTTAATCACCGCGGTCTTAATCCGCTGTCTTTGATGAAGTTGTTGTGCAGCAGCAGGAGACTAAGCTGGTAATCAGGGGCCGCTTGTGAATGAAACAATAGGTGTTGAAGTAGACACCTGGTTATAACAGGATCGCGCGGGTGACAAAAGAGACCAATAGAACAGCAGGGGTCTCTTTAATCTGTAACAACAGAAGAGTCTGACACACACAGGAGTCGGGCGCAAGTACAGCGGCAGTTACCACAGGAGACCCGGTTCTTCTATCACAGTCGGGAAGATAAGGAAAAAGAATTAAAGATCTCCAGCAGAGCCCAATGAGGGATAAGTATCGAGGTCCAGCAGAAGCAAGCCTGATCACAGCAAAACAGAGTGAGTCCACGGCACTCGGGAGCCTTATAATCTATCCGTGCAGCTCGGAGGTTCTCCAGAAGAATTGTCAGGGAAAAGATTGTGCCCCCTGCCGTCGGCGGTTGCTATGACCGCAGCTGTTTGTATAATGCAATTAGCAAAGCGGCAAGAAAAAAAAGGGCGGGAAAAAATTGCAGAGTCACTCCAGATGAATTCTCAAGGAAGAGATAGCGCCCCCTGCCGCCGGCGGTTGCTATGACCGCAGCTAGTTATACAATGTAGTTAGAGAAGTGGCAGGGGAAAAATGGCGGGAAAAAAAGAGCGGGAAAAAATTGCAAGTCATCTAGTGGGTCCCGAGTGCACGGAAAGTGCCGGGAGGGCAGCAGAGAACCGGGAAATCTCTCACCTTGCTTAGGAGTTGCTTTTTTCAACCTTTTAGTGCCGTTTGAGGGTCCACCAGTCGGGAAGAGAGCTGCAGAAGCCCCAGGACCGGGTGCCAAGAGTGGATGGAGAGGAAGTCCAAGATGTGGAGAAAGTCACCGCAATAAGCCTTGCACCTTTTTGGAGTTTTTTCAGTTGTAGATGCCTCGGGTGTGCAGTAACGTCAGGTGTTAGTAGCAGATGCTATGGCAAGACCCGGGACCACCGCTGAGCCGCGGAAATGGCGGGAAAAGCGGGGAAGTCCCGAAAAAAGGCGGGAAAAGTCCCGGAACGGGTTCTAGGGCTCTATGGCCTCTCAGAACCGGGAAAAAGGCAAAAAAAAAAATTGTTGTAAAGTTCCAGGCAGCTATCCAAAGCTTAATTAGGACATAGAGGCAGGGAAGAAGTACGATTTCCAGAGGAAGTTCGAGTTTGGTGTTCCAAAGAGGCAAAGAGGTCCAGGAGGAAGAAGTCCAGTGGGTCCAAGTGAATCTTGGTGCTGGTCCAGATAGATCCTAGTTGGTTTAGTTGGACTTCTCCCCTAGGGAAGAAGTCTAGTTGGTATTTTCAGGCTGAGGAGCAGGAGCTCGAGCTAAACACGTCTGCTCTCCATGAGCTCCAAAGCCACGCCCCATTCTGCTCTCTTCATGAACCTAAGCAGGAATCCCAAAGAACAGCATCACAGCTCCAGTAGTTTAGGAGAAAAATTCATTGCTTTGACATGAAAGTGTGTTTTCGCGTCTAAACAGTGAAAATAGACATTTAAGCATACATTTGACTATATCTCTGGCTAGAAAAAAGATACATTCAATTTTTTTGTCCCATTCTGCTCTCTTCATGAACCTAAGCAGGAATCCCAAAGAACAGCATCACAGCTCCAGTAGTTTAGGAGAAAAATTCATTGCTTTGACATGAAAGTGTGTTTTCGCGTCTAAACAGTGAAAATAGACATTTAAGCATACGTTTGACTATATCTCTGGCTAGAAAGAAGATACATTCAAATTTTTTGTCCCATTCTGCTCTCTTCATGAACCTAAGCAGGAATCCCAAAGAACAGCATCACAGCTCCAGTAGTTTAGGAGAAAAATTCATTGCTTTGACATGAAAGTGTGTTTTCGCGTCTAAACAGTGAAAATAGACATTTTAGCATACGTTTGACTATATCTCTGGCTAGAAAGAAGATACATTCAAATTTTTTGTCCCATTCTGCTCTCTTCATGAACCTAAGCAGGAATCCCAAAGAACAGCATCACAGCTCCAGTAGTTTAGGAGAAAAATTCATTGCTTTGACATGAAAGTGTGTTTTCGCGTCTAAACAGTGAAAATAGACATTTAAGCATACGTTTGACTATATCTCTGGCTAGAAAGAAGATACATCCAAATTTTTTGTCCCATTCTGCTCTCTTCATGAACCTAAGCAGGAATCCCAAAGAACAGCATCACAGCTCCAGTAGTTTAGGAGAAAAATTCATTGCTTTGACATGAAAGTGTGTTTTCGCGTCTAAACAGTGAAAATAGACATTTAAGCATACGTTTGACTATATCTCTGGCTAGAAAGAAGATACATTCAAATTTTTTGTCCCATTCTGCTCTCTTCATGAACCTAAGCAGGAATCCCAAAGAACAGCATCACAGCTCCAGTAGTTTAGGAGAAAAATTCATTGCTTTGACATGAAAGTGTGTTTTCGCGTCTAAACAGTGAAAATAGACATTTAAGCATACGTTTGACTATATCTCTGGCTAGAAAGAAGATACATTCAATTTTTTTGTCCCATTCTGCTCTCTTCATGAACCTAAGCAGGAATCCCAAAGAACAGCATCACAGCTCCAGTAGTTTAGGAGAAAAATTCATTGCTTTGACATGAAAGTGTGTTTTCGCGTCAAAACAGTGAAAATAGACATTTAAGCATACGTTTGACTATATCTCTGGCTAGAAAGAAGATACATTCAAATTTTTTGTCCCATTCTGCTCTCTTCATGAACCTAAGCAGGAATCCCAAAGAACAGCATCACAGCTCCAGTAGTTTAGGAGAAAAATTAATTGCTTTGACATGAAAGTGTGTTTTCGCGTCTAAACAGTGAAAATAGACATTTAAGCATACGTTTGACTATATCTCTGGCTAGAAAGAAGATACATTCAATTTTTTTGTCCCATTCTGCTCTCTTCATGAACCTAAGCAGGAATCCCAAAGAACAGCATCACAGCTCCAGTAGTTTAGGAGAAAAATTCATTGCTTTGACATGAAAGTGTGTTTTCGCGTCTAAACAGTGAAAATAGACATTTAAGCATACGTTTGACTATATCTCTGGCTAGAAAGAAGATACATTCAAATTTTTTGTCCCATTCTGCTCTCTTCATGAACCTAAGCAGGAATCCCAAAGAACAGCATCACAGCTCCAGTAGTTTAGGAGAAAAATTCATTGCTTTGACATGAAAGTGTGTTTTCGCGTCTAAACAGTGAAAATAGACATTTAAGCATACGTTTGACTATATCTCTGGCTAGAAAGAAGATACATTCAATTTTTTGTCCCATTCTGCTCTCTTCATGAACCTAAGCAGGAATCCCAAAGAACAGCATCACAGCTCCAGTAGTTTAGGAGAAAAATTCATTGCTTTGACATGAAAGTGTGTTTTCGCGTCTAAACAGTGAAAATAGACATTTAAGCATACGTTTGACTATATCTCTGGCTAGAAAGAAGATACATTCAATTTTTTGTCCCATTCTGCTCTCTTCATGAACCTAAGCAGGAATCCCAAAGAACAGCATCACAGCTCCAGTAGTTTAGGAGAAAAATTCATTGCTTTGACATGAAAGTGTGTTTTCGCGTCTAAACAGTGAAAATAGACATTTAAGCATACGTTTGACTATATCTCTGGCTAGAAAGAAGATACATTCAAATTTTTTGTCCCATTCTGCTCTCTTCATGAACCTAAGCAGGAATCCCAAAGAACAGCATCACAGCTCCAGTAGTTTAGGAGAAAAATTCATTGCTTTGACATGAAAGTGTGTTTCGCGTCTAAACAGTGAAAATAGACATTTAAGCATACGTTTGACTATATCTCTGGCTAGAAAGAAGATACATTCAAATTTTTTGTCCCATTCTGCTCTCTTCATGAACCTAAGCAGGAATCCCAAAGAACAGCATCACAGCTCCAGTAGTTTAGGAGAAAATTCATTGCTTTGACATGAAAGTGTGTTTTCGCGTCTAAACAGTGAAAATAGACATTTAAGCATACGTTTGACTATATCTCTGGCTAGAAAGAAATACATTCAAATTTTTGTCCCATTCTGCTCTCTTCATGAACCTAAGCAGGAATCCCAAAGAACAGCATCACAGCTCCAGTAGTTTAGGAGAAAAATTCATTGCTTTGACATGAAAGTGTGTTTTCGCGTCAAAACAGTGAAAATAGACATTTAAGCATACGTTTGACTATATCTCTGGCTAGAAAAAGATACATTCAAATTTTTTGTCCCATTCTGCTCTCTCATGAACCTAAGCAGGAATCCCAAAGAAGCATCACAGCTCCAGTAGTTTAGGAGAAAAATTCATTGCTTTGACATGAAAGTGTGTTTTCGCGTCTAAACAGTGAAAATAGACATTTAAGCATACGTTTGACTATATCTCTGGCTAGAAAGAAGATACATTCAAATTTTTTGTCCCATTCTGCCTCTTCATGAACCTAAGCAGGAATCCCAAAGAACAGCATCACAGCTCCAGTAGTTTAGGAGAAAAATTCATTGCTTTGACATGAAGTGTGTTTTGCGTCTAAACAGTGAAAATAGACATTTAAGCATACGTTTGACTATATCTCTGGCTAGAAAGAAAATACATTCAAATTTTTGTCCCATTCTGCTCTCTTCATGAACCTAAGCAGGAATCCCAAAGAACAGCATCACAGCTCCAGTAGTTTAGGAGAAAAAATTCTTGCTTTGACATGAAAGTGTGTTTTCGCGTCTAAACAGTGAAAATAGACATTTAAGCATACGTTTGACTATATCTCTGGCTAGAAAGAAGATACATTCAAATTTTTTGTCCCATTCTGCTCTCTTCATGAACCTAAGCAGGAATCCCAAAGAACAGCATCACAGCTCCAGTAGTTTAGGAGAAAAATTCATTGCTTTGACATGAAAGTGTGTTTTCGCGTCTAAACAGTGAAAATAGACATTTAAGCATCGTTTGACTATATCTCTGGCTAGAAAGAAATACATTCAAATTTTTTGTCCCATTCTGCTCTCTTCATGAACCTAAGCAGGAATCCCAAAGAACAGCATCACAGCTCCAGTAGTTTAGGAGAAAAATTAATTGCTTTGACATGAAAGTGTGTTTTCGCGTCTAAACAGTGAAAAAGACATTTAAGCATACGTTTGACTATATCTCTGGCTAGAAAGAAGATACATTCAAATTTTTTGTCCCATTCTGCTCTCTTCATGAACCTAAGCAGGAATCCCAAAGAACAGCATCACAGCTCCAGTAGTTTAGGAGAAAAATTCATTGCTTTGACATGAAAGTGTGTTTTCGCGTCTAAACAGTGAAAATAGACATTTAAGCATACGTTTGACTATATCTCTGGCTAGAAAGAAGATACATTCAAATTTTTTTGTCCCATTCTGCTCTCTTCATGAACCTAAGCAGGAAATCCAAAGAACAGCATCACAGCTCCAGTAGTTTAGGAGAAAAATTCATTGCTTTGACATGAAAGTGTGTTTTCGCGTCCTAAACAGTGAAAATAGACATTTAAGCATACGTTTGACTATATCTCTGGCTAGAAAGAAGATACATTCAAATTTTTTGTCCCATTCTGCTCTCTTCATGAACCTAAGCAGGAATCCCAAAGAACAGCATCACAGCTCCAGTAGTTTAGGAGAAAAATTCATTGCTTTGACATGAAAGTGTGTTTTCGCGTCTAAACAGTGAAAATAGACATTTAAGCATACGTTTGACTATATCTCTGGCTAGAAAGAAGATACATTCAAATTTTTTGTCCCATTCTGCTCTCTTCATGAACCTAAGCAGGAATCCCAAAGAACAGCATCACAGCTCCAGTAGTTTAGGAGAAAAATTCATTGCTTTGACATGAAAGTGTGTTTTCGCGTCTAAACAGTGAAAATAGACATTTAAGCATACGTTTGACTATATCTCTGGCTAAAAGAAGATACATTCAAATTTTTTGTCCCATTCTGCTCTCTTCATGAACCTAAGCAGGAATCCCAAAGAACAGCATCACAGCTCCAGTAGTTTAGGAGAAAAATTCATTGCTTTGACATGAAAGTGTGTTTTCGCGTCTAAACAGTGAAAATAGACATTTAAGCATACGTTTGACTATATCTCTGGCTAGAAAGAAATACATTCAAATTTTTTGTCCCATTCTGCTCTCTTCATGAACCTAAGCAGGAATCCCAAAGAACAGCATCACAGCTCCAGTAGTTTAGGAGAAAAATTATTGCTTTGACATGAAAGTGTGTTTTCGCGTCTAAACAGTGAAAAAAGACATTTAAGCATACGTTTGACTATATCTCTGGCTAGAAAGAAGATACATTCAAATTTTTGTCCCATTCTGCTCTCTTCATGAACCTAAGCAGGAATCCCAAAGAACAGCATCACAGCTCCAGTAGTTTAGGAGAAAAATTCATTGCTTTGACATGAAAGTGTGTTTTCGCGTCTAAACAGTGAAAATAGACATTTAAGCATACGTTTGACTATATCTCTGGCTAAAAAGAAGATACATTCAATTTTTTTGTCCCATTCTGCTCTCTTCATGAACCTAAGCAGGAATCCCAAAGAACAGCATCACAGCTCCAGTAGTTTAGGAGAAAAATTCATTGCTTTGACATGAAAGTGTGTTTTCGCGTCTAAACAGTGAAAATAGACATTTAAGCATACGTTTGACTATATCTCTGGCTAGAAAGAAGATACATTCAAATTTTTTGTCCCATTCTGCTCTCTTCATGAACCTAAGCAGGAATCCCAAAGAACAGCATCACAGCTCCAGTAGTTTAGGAGAAAAATTCATTGCTTTGACATGAAAGTGTGTTTTCGGTCTAAACATGAAAATAGACATTTAAGCATACGTTTGGACTATATCTCTGGCTAGAAAGAAGATACATTCAAATTTTTTGTCCCATTCTGCTCTCTTCATGAACCTAAGCAGGAATCCCAAAGAACAGCATCACAGCTCCAGTAGTTTAGGAGAAAAATTCATTGCTTGACATGAAGTGTGTTTTCGCGTCAAAACAGTGAAAATAGACATTTAAGCATACGTTTGACTATATCTTGGCTAGAAAAAAGATACATTCAAATTTTTGTCCCATTCTGCTCTCTTCATGAACCTAAGCAGGAATCCCAAAGAACAGCACACAGCTCCAGTAGTTTAGGAGAAAAATTCATTGCTTTGACATGAAAGTGTGTTTTCGCGTCTAAACAGTGAAAAAGAACATTTAAGCATACGTTTGACTATATCTCTGGCTAGAAAGAAGATACATTCAAATTTTTTGTCCCATTCTGCTCTCTTCATGAACCTAAGCAGGAATCCCAAAGAACAGCATCACAGCTCCATAGTTTAGGAGAAAAATTCATTGCTTTGACATGAAAGTGTTTTTCGCATCTAAACAGTGAAAATAGACATTTTAGCATACGTTTGACTATATCTCTGGCTAGAAAGAAGAATACATTCAAATTTCTTGTCCCATTCTGCTCTCTTCATGAACCTAAGCAGGAATCCCAAAGAACAGCATCACAGCTCCAGTAGTTTAGGAGAAAAATTCATTGCTTTTTTTTTTTTTTTTTTTTTTTTTTTTGTCCCATTCTGCTCTCTTCATGAACCTAAGCAGGAATCCCAAAGAACAGCATCACAGCTCCAGTAGTTTTTTTTTTTTTTTTTTTTTTTTTTTTTTTTTTTTTTTTTTTTTTTTTTTTTTTTTTTTTTTTTTTTTTTTTTTACATCAAATTTCTTGTCCCATTCTGCTCTCTTCATGAACCTAAGCAGGAATCCCAAAGAACAGCATCACAGCTCCAGTAGTTTAGGAGAAAAATTCATTCTTTGACATGAAAGTGTGTTTTCGCGTCTAAACAGTGAAAAAAGACATTTAAGCATACGTTTGACTATATCTATGGCTAAAAAAATACTTCAAATTTTTTTCCCATTCTGCTCTCTTCATGAACCAAACAGGAATCCAAAGAACAGCATCAAAAGCCCCAGTAGTTTAGGAGAAAAATTCATTGCTTTGACATGAAATGTGTTTTTCGCGTCTAAAAACATGAAAATAAATTAAGCAACGTTTGACTAAACTCTGGCTAAAAGAAATACTACAATTTTTTGTCCCATTCTGCTCTCTTCATGAACCTAAGCAGGAATCCCAAAAAAACAGCATCACACCCAGTATTTAGGAGAAAAAATTAATTGCTTTGACATGAAAGTGTGTTTTTCCCGCGTCTAAACAGTAAAAATTTAACATTTAAGCATACTTTTGACTATACTCTGGCAAAAAAGAAGATACATTCAAATTTTTTTGTCCATTCTGCTCTCTTCATAGAACCTAAGCAGGAATCCCAAAGAAACAGCATCACAGCTCCATGTCACGGGGAGTGGGGAAGACACCCAGCGTAGGATAACGAGGGGGGGGGGGGGAATCAGGAGTCCCTAAATTTATGGCACAAGAAGGAGACGGTGACCCCTAGACTTCCTAGAGCTACCCTGTCCCCCTAACGTCCCTATACATCTCCTCAACTGTCCCGACCAAAAACCCCTCGTCCCTCTCTGATCCTAGATCTATCCTATCTAAGGATCAAAATGGAGAGGTTTCACTAGACCCCTTTCCACTATAACAAAGACAAACACCGTGAAGACAGACTTTGGAAAAGGAAACACTTATCTGACAGCAGAACACAGCAACCCCACAATCTCACTTCTCTGGAGCAGGATAAAGTGTGCACAAGGAACTATCACCTGCACCGAGGGAGGGCAATGAACCTCCTTATAAAGGTGGAAGGAGTCTGCTGGGTCCAAAGTGACCTACAACATTGGTGGTAAAACCAGACCGAGCGCAAGACCTCCACAGCCGTCTCCCCATAATAAGAGATCTCATCACACCTTCTTTTCCATCAACACAGAAGGTAAAATGCCCCTGAAAAGAGACGGACCATCCTCCACCATTATGGCTGATGGGCCAAACGCTGGATCGTCTGCGCGTGCCTCCACCCTGTCACCGTGCCCCCGTGACAGACCCCCCCCCCCTACGAGTGGCCCCCGGACACTCAGGACCAGGCTTATCCGGATGGGAAACGGTGAAAAGCGCGGACCAGCCGGGCGGCGGACACCTCCGAGCCGGGCACCCACATCCCTCCTCAGGACCGTACCCCCCTCCAGGGGCCCAAATACTGAAGAGAACGGCGCAACATGCAGAATCAACCACCCTCGAGATCTCGAATTCCAGATTCCCCGCCACACAGATGGGCCCCGGAGGCAAAGGAGATGGGTTTAGACACGGCACATACGGCTTGAGGAGCGACCTGTGAAACACATCGTGAATCTTAAGAGCAGAGGCAACGAAAGACGAAACGCCACGGGATTGATAACGGCGGTTATCCTATGGGGGCCAATAAACCGGGGCCCCAACTTCCAAGAGGGCACCTTCAACTTCACATTCTTGGTAGACAACCACACGTAGTCATCACACATAGGTCCGGACCTGGCGCACGCTTCCTGTCAGCCAAAAACGTTTGTACCTGTCACCTAAGAGCTTCAAGCTACGCTGTACACCCCGCCAAAAACCCAGGAGAGGGACGAGGTAAAACGGTCCTCCTCCGGGAACTCCGGAAGGACTCGTACCGCTAAAAGTACCAAACGAGGATGAAACCCATATGCACCGAAGAACGGTGACTTGCCAGTGGACTCCTGAAGACGATTATTAAGGGCGAATTCGGCCCAAAGGGGAAATAATTTGCCCAAGTCCCTGATGGTCAGAGACAAAACACCTCAGGTAGTATCCAAATTCTGATTCACACGTTCGGTTTTACCATTTGACTGAGGATGAAAAGCAGAAGAAAAGGACAACGTTATCCCCCAAAAGGTACAAAAACCTTTCCAAAATTTGGAGACGAACTGAGTACCGCGATCAGAAACCACATCGGAGGGAACCCCATGAAGTTTCACAATCCACTTACGAACACCTGTGCCAGAGTCCGAGCATTAGGAAGTGCGGGCAGTGCCACAAAACGAACCATCTTACTGAATCTATCTACTACTACCAGTACCACCGTCTTGCCCGCAGACGCCGGAAGATCGGTGATAAAATCCATTGACAAATGTGTCCATGGCCTCTCAGGAATAGAAAATGGCACGAGAGACCCAGACGGACGGTATGCGGAACCTTAGCACGTGCACACACACCACAGGCGATACGAATCCGCTACGTCCTTCCTCAACCCCCGGCCACCAAAAGCGAGAGACAAGAGATCGAAAGTGGCCCTACCGCCCGATGCCCCGCCAGTACAGAGTCGTGATGCTCTGACAGCACCCTGAGGCGCAAAGAGAACGGCACAAAAAGCCTCCCAGAAGGGCAGGAGGGAGGGGGGCCCCCCCTGAACCTTCAACACCTCCCCCTCCAGATCAGGGCAAAGAGCAAAACAACCACCCCCTCCTGCAAGATGGGGACGGGACTCTCATGAGTACTACCAACCCCGGAAAACTACGCGATAATGCATCCCGCCTTCACATTCTGAACCCCCGACGGTAGGTGACGGTAAAATTAAATCTCGTTTAAAAACAAAGACCACCTGGCCTGCCGGGGATTGAGACGCCTGGCGGACTCAAGGTAAGACAGGTTCTTATGGTCGGTAATAACCGTGACGGGGATGACAAGCCCCCTCCAGCCAGTGCCCCCCATTCCTCAAAAGCCAACTTAATAGCCAACAGCTCCCTATTACCCACATCATAATTCCTCCTGGCCGAAGACAACTTCTTGGAGAAGAACGCACAGGGCACCCATCTCCCAGGGGAAGGGGCCCCGCGACAACACAGCCCCCACCCCCACCTCAGACGCATCCACTTCCACAATGAAGGGCTGAGAAAGATCGGCGACAAAGAACAGGCGCGGAAACAAAACAACGCTTCAGGGGGGAAAAAGCCTGGCGAGCAGAATCAGACCACTCAGAAAAATCCGTCCCCTTTCCCAGTCATGTCCGTAAGAGGCGTCACCAGTACCGAATAGTTCTTAATAAATTTACGGGAAAAATTGTAAACCCCAAAAAGCGTTGCAATGCCCGTAGATTGTCCGGCTGTTTCCAATCTAGCACCGCCCGGGCCTTTCCGGATCCATCCGGAAACCCAACGGCGACAAGGGTACCCCAAAAAACGAACCTCCTGAACGGCGAAAACACATTTCTCGAGTTTGGCATACAGTTTGTTGTCCCGTAAGACCTGCAACACCTGTTTGACATGGACTGATGCGTCTCCATATCGGGGAGAATAGATCAAGATATCGTCCAAGTAAACAACTACAAATCTACCCACCAAATGAGGGAAAAAATATCATTGACAAAATGTTGGAAAACCGCCGGGCGTTAGTGAGCCCGAAGGGCATTACGAGACTTTCAAAATGGCCGTCCGGGTATTAAACGCAGTTTTCCATTCATCCCCCCTCTGACCCTAATCAGGTTGAGGCCCCCCTCAAATCCAACTTGGAGAAACCATTTGGCACCCACAACCTGACTAAATAAATCAGGGATCAGAGGGAGGGGGTATGGATCACGGACATAATCCGATTCAATTCCCAAAATCCAAACAAGGACGGAGGCCCCCATTTTTTTTTTTTTTCACAAAAAAGAAACCAGCCGAAACCCGGGGCGACGGGGAGGGCCTAATGGGGCCCCCGTCCCAGACTTTCAGAAATGAAATCCTTCATTGCTTGTCTTTCGGGTCCAGATTTAGTAAACATCCTAGCTTTGGGGCAGTTTAGCTCCGGGAACGAGGTTGATAGGGCAAAACATATGCCCATGAGGGGGCAAGTCCGGCACCCCTTCCCCTGAGAACACATCCTCATACTCCGATAGGAATGGGGGCAGAGTTTTCAGCAGATACCACCGAAAGGGATGTAGCCAAACAATTCTCTGAACAAAATCACTCCATTCCACAATGCCCCCTGGACTGCCAATCCACTACGGGATTATTTTTAAATTTCAACCATGGCAAGCCCAGGACAATGGGAGCGGGGAACCGTCTAAGACATAGCAAGATTAACGCCCTCCTGATGTTTGGATCCAACCGTTAACTTAATGTTATGTACATATGTGTGAGACTAACCCTGAACAAGAGGGGCTGAGTCGTTTGGCATAGATACGGATGGGGCGAGACAATAAACAGCGGTTAAGCCCATGAGCGTGTACAAAACGAGCATCCACCATGCAGATCCCGCACCACTATCCACAAACACAGAAATGCCTTCCGTTTTTGCTCTCTAGCGCCACCACTGCAACTCAGGAGAAAATGGGAAGTCAAACGGAGGATACACACACCCCCCGCTCGACCACCTCCACCCCCCCCATAGTCACATGAGGTCCCGGCACCCTAGTCCGTTTAGGAGCGTAGGGACAGGCCCCCGATAAAATGGTCTCCTTTCCCACAGAAAAAACAGACCCCCTTTCCCCCTGCCCCGGAGGCACCGGGGGAGAGCCTCGAGGCCGCCGCTCCTCCAAGCTGCATAGGTTCCTCCCCCTCGGGAGAAATGACTCGCCCTCCGAGTGACCACCCGGCAACAAGGAACCACCATGAGAAGGGCTCCCAGTTTGCAGGAGGTCTACCCCTCCGCTCCTGGAGGCGTCTATCCATGCGAATAGCCCAAAACAAAAGCTGCCTCCAGGGACGGGGGGGGTCTCATACACTGCCAGGGCATCCTTCAGTCTTTCTGAAAGACCCTGGCAAAAATGATCCTGAGAGCCGGATCGTTCCACTTTGTGTCCATACCCACCTGCGGAACTCAGAACAAATGATTCCGCCGACCGAGTCCCCTGGTGGAGATGGCGCAATTTGGATTCGCCAAAGAGACACGGTCAGGGTCATCATATATGAGGCCTAAGGCGTCAAAAAATCCATCCACAGACTGGAGACAAGTAGAGTCCTGTGGCAAAAAGAAAGCCCAGGGTTGGGGATCCCCCTGCAGCAATGATATAATAATTCCTACCCGCTGCTGCTTTATCACCATGGAATACGGCTTAAGCCTAAAGTATAATTTACAGGCCTCTTTGAACACAGTAAATTTGTCTCTGCCTCCTGAAAACCTGTCAGGAGGGGAACCTTAGGTTCCGGTCTGGCCGGACCCACTGCTTGACTCCCCAAGACACCATTTTGCGGTTGTGGTCCCTGCAGAGCCGACCGAAGGTCCGCAACCTCCAAAGACAAGGTCTGCAGCTCCTGGGCCAAAGCAACACAGGATCCATAAGGAAAGGAAGGAAAATCAAATCCCCCCTTCCTTCACTTACAGTTATGGCAGGTGATAATGTCACCTGGGAGTGGGAAGAACCCCAGCGTAGGAAACGACGGGGGGGGAATCAGGATCCCTAAAGGCTATGGGCACAAGAAGGAGCGGTGACCCTAGACTTCCTAGAGCTGACCCTGTCTGCCCTAACGCCCTATACAGTCTCCTCAACTGTTTGCCGACCACGAACCTCGTCCCTCTCTGATCCTAGATCTATCCTATCTAAGGATCAGATGGGGGGGTTCACTAGACCCCTCCACTATCAACTAAAGACAAACACCAGGAAGACAGACATTTGGGAAAAGGAAACACTTATCTGACAGCAGAACACAGCAACCTCCCAATCTCAGCTTTTGCTGGGGCAAGGATAAAGTGTGCAAAAAAGGAACTATCACCTGCACCGAGGAGGGCAATGAACCCCTTATAAAGGTGGAAGGAGTCTGCTGGGTCCTATGACCTACAACAATTTGGGGGATAAAACCAGACCGAGCGCAAGACCTCCACAGGCCGTCTCCCCATAATAGAGAGATCTCATCCCCCACCTTCTCTCCATCAACACAGAAGGGAAATGCCCCTGAAAGAGACGGACCATCCTCCACCATTATGGGTGATGGGCCAAACGCTGGGGGTCGCTGCGCGTGGCCTCCACCCTGTCATCCGTGCCACCTTTACACTCCAGTATTTAGGAAAAAATTCATTGTTTTACGAAAAGTGTTTTTCCCCCTCTAAACAGGAAAATGACATTAAGCATATTTACTATACTCTGGCAGAAAGAAAAATTTCAAATTTTTTTGTCCCAACTCTCTCTTCATGAACCCAACAGGAATCCCAAAAACAGCATCACAGCTCCAGTAGTTTTTTGGAGAAAAATTCATTGCTTTGACAGAAAGTGTGTTTTCGCGTCAAACAGTGAAAAAACATTTAAGCATACGTTTGACTAAACCTGGTAGAAAGAAGATCCTTCAAATTTTTTTCCCCATTCTGCTCTCTTCATGAACCTAACAGGAACCCCAAAAAACAGCATCACAGCTCCATATTTTAGGAGAAAAATTCATTGCTTTTTACATGAAAAATTTGTTTTTTCCGCGTCTAAACAGTGAAAATAGACTTTTAAACATACGTTTGACTATTCTCTGGCTGGAAAAAAAATACATTCAAAATTTTTTGTCCCATTCTGCTCCTTTTATGAACCTAACAGGGAAACCCAAAGAACACTCACAGCTCCAGTATTTAGGAGAAAAATTATTGCTTTGACATGAAAGTGTGTTTTTTGCGTCTAAACAGGGAAAATAGAATTTAAGCAACGTTTGACTATTTCTGGGGTAAAAGAAGAACATTCAAATTTTTTTTTTCCCATCTGCTCTCTTCATGAAACCCAAGCAGGGGCCCAAAGAAAAGCATCACAGCCCAGTAGTTTAGGAAAAAATTCATTGCTTTGACATGAAAGTGTGTTTTTTGCGTCTAAAAGTGAAAATAGACATTTAAGCATACGTTTGACTAATCTCTGGCTAGAAAGAAGATACATTCAAATTTTTTTGTCCCATTCTGCTCCTTTAGAACCAAGCAGGAATCCCAAAGAAAAGCATCACAGCCCAGTTTTTAGGAGAAAAATTTTATTTTCTTTGACATGAAAGTGTTTTTCGCTCTAAAATGAAAAAACATTTTTCTACGTTTTTTCTATAAACTCTGGAAAAAAAATACATTCAAATTTTTTGTCCCCTTTTCTCCTTCATGAACCAAGAGGAACCCAAAAAACAGCATCACAGCTCCGTATTTTTGGGAAAAATT
>JARQOC010002096.1:0-30042 GCA_033576535.1 Allobates femoralis
CACCTCTCACTAACCTCCTGCAGCTAACCACACCCCATGTTTACCTTTGCCATGATGTCATTTAGCTGCGGCCGCTATCTTTAATAAGGTCAGAAATGATGGCAGTAATCGGATCTCTGCTCCCTCTAGCACGCCCAACACTGTAGCACCATCTATTAACCCTATTCTCATCACCTATATACTCTGCTACCCACTGAGCCGCCTGTATACTCTGCTACCCACAGACCCGCCTGTATACTCTGCTACCCACAGACCCACCTGTATACTCTGCTACCCACAGACCCGCCTGTATACTCTGCTACCTCAGACCCGCCTGTATACTCTGCTACCCACAGACCCGCCTGTATACTCTGCTACCCACAGACCCGCCTGTATACTCTGCTACCCACAGACCCGCCTGTATACTCTGCTACCCACAGAGCCGTCTTTATACTCTGCTACCTCAGACCCGCCTGTATACTCTGCTACCCACAGACCCGCCTGTATACTCTGCTACCCACAGACCCGCCTGTATACTCTGCTACCCACAGAGCCGTCTTTATACTCTGCTACCTCAGACCCGCCTGTATACTCTGCTACCCACAGAGCCGCCTGTATACTCTGCTACCTCAGACCCGCCTGTATACTCTGCTACCCACAGAGCCACGTGTATACTCTGCTACTCACAGAGCCGTCTTTATACTCTGCTACCTCAGACCCGCCTGTATACTCTGCTACCCACAGAGCCGCCTGTATACTCTGCTACCTCAGACCCGCCTGTATACTCTGCTACCCACAGAGCCGCCTGTATACTCTGCTACCCACAGAGCCGTCTTTATACTCTGCTACCTCAGACCCGCCTGTATACTCTGCTACCCACAGAGCCGCCTGTATACTCTGCTACCCACAGACCCGCCTGTATACTCTGCTACCCACAGACCCGCCTGTATACTCTGCTACCCACAGAGCCGTCTTTATACTCTGCTACCCACAGACCCGCCTGTATACTCTGCTACCCACAGAGCCGTCTTTATACTCTGCTACCTCAGACCCGCCTGTATACTCTGCTACCCACAGACCCGCCTGTATACTCTGCTACCCACAGACCCGCCTGTATACTCTGCTACCCACAGACCCGCCTGTATACTCTGCTACCCACAGACCCGCCTGTATACTCTGCTACCCACAGACCCGCCTGTATACTCTGCTACCCACAGAGCCGTCTTTATACTCTGCTACCTCAGACCCGCCTGTATACTCTGCTACCCACAGACCCGCCTGTATACTCTGCTACCTCAGACCCGCCTGTATACTCTGCTACCCACAGAGCCAAAATGGAAACTAATGTATATATTTATAAATAATACTAAATGTACACAACAGTGCTGCAGATACATACCTTGGCATAGCGGCCACCGGGTGAAGGAAGGACAGCCGGTCATAAAAGTGGTAGTGGTTGAGCAATGGAGCGGCTCCCGGTTGTCTCTCTGAGTACTGCCGGTACTGCTTCTTATGCTGGTCCCGGCAGCTCCTCCACCGTTTTTTAAGATGGTCAACTGTGAAATGATTTGAAACCGGCTTTAGAGATGTGTAATATTTGAAAAAACAAAAGTATGTGTACAAATCAACAATAACATTTTATTCATTTTGTGTGTGTAATGTGTATACAAGGCACAGTGACACGACAGTGTGGAACATCATCAACAGCATTACGGACATTGAGCTCACGTGGCCACAATCACAAATGAGGCAGGACACATGTCAACGCATAGAGAATGTAATAGTGCGGGCACCAGACTCTGGTCATTAGTGGTATTTATATACACCCAACCCCTTGGCCGAAAGAGCCAGGAGGATAAGACATTAAACTCATTGTACTGTTGTGACCCCATCCAAATATAGGCAACTATGCGGTGGAGCATGATAACACATTCAGGGTCCTGTATACCCTGCTATGGGGGCCCTGTATTCCCACTGCTGGGGGCCCTGTAAACCCACTGGGCCACTGTCTACCCACTGCTGGGGGCCCTGTATACCCACTGCTGGGGGGGCCTGTACACACACTGAGGGCCCTGTATACAGGGACTGACTGGCACCCTACAGTTTGGGTCGCAACCCTCCCTCACTGGCCCGACACAGGTGAGGACGGGGGGTGGGGGGGGGTGATGACTGGCGGCCGCCTCACAGTCACCGCAGCTCCCGCATTATCCTATGGCTCGCTCCCAGCCGCAGCCTCGCGCTCCTCACAGCCGCTCGCTAACAGTCGCAGCCGCACGCCACTCACAGACGCTCACTCCCGGACGCAGCCGCGTGCTGATGACGTCATCGCGCGGCCAGGAGCTTCCGTTTCCGCCTGCTGCTTCAGGGACATGCGGATTATTCATGCTCCTGCAGCCGCATGACCCGTGGCACCTGGGCCAGTCCGCCCCTGCCTGTATACGACAATATGGGGGCATGTATACCAGCTGGGGGCCTGTATACTCTGCAGGGGGAGGTGTATACTCTGCTGGGGGGCTGTCTACCAGTGATAGCCGCTGTATACCAGGATGGCGGTGAATATGTTTTCATAGTTTTTCGGGGCAAAAATAGGGGGGTCGGCTTATACACAGGGTCGGCTTATACACGAGTATATATACAGTAAATGCAATATATAACGTGTGAACTCATTTAACTTACTTAGATTGCTCTGTTCCTCATGGTCACTCCGATGGAACGCAGGGAACATCTCTTGGGCGATCTCTCTCCAGGCTGTATTAATAAGGGTCGTATCCCCATACTCAGGATCTGTAGGGAGCCATAGAAATGGACGAGCCTCCACAAGTGCGATAAGACGCAGCGTGTTCACCATGCCACGTCCTGCTGCCATGATTGCACTGATGAATGGATCGCTCTGTGTGTGCGCCTGTCAGCGCGACTCGCTTCCTGTTTCCTTAAACCATAGTGTGTGCTGGAGAATCCCTTCCCTCGCATCATCGGCTACAAGCCTCAAAATAAGAGAAAAACCAGCGAGCTTGGACTCGCACACTTTCAGAGACACATCAGCGAGTTGTAAATGTCATTATTCGCTATTACTCGGGTCCCTATTCATTAACATTGGACTCGCTGGACTCGCAACGAGTCCCGAGTCCTTGACTCGGACTCGTTGGGGTCTTGCGATTCCGAGTCTTTTCGGACTCGCTCATCCCTATAGGCCGGCCCTATATTCTCATGGTAAAATGGGGCCGGAAGCCTCGTCTGCTCCTGCACCGGACCATAATTTTTAGTAGCCACGCTACCACTCCTTGTATTTGTTTGTGCCCCTTTTCTGTTCAATTTTTGCATGAACGGGAATCGCAGATTGTTTGTTTTTGTTGATTTTTTTTCGTAATTAAATTTTTGCACACCCTATGTTGTGTTGTTGTTTTTGACTGCAATACTTATCCTGTAGTATAATAAGGGGATTTATACACATTGCCCAGGTGAACACCACCATTACGCCACTTGGCCATTAACACATGGCGAGGGGGGTATAATTAGTTTTTTCTCCACTGTGCCTGTCAACAGTGTTTGTTTGGTAAGTGTGTTAGTCCTGCCGACATTTCTGTAGCAGGTTAAACCCTGGCCAAGGAAAATCCTGCACTACATATAGTGCGAGTTTGGGGGATAGAGTTTGCATTTTACAGTTGCATTACCAATGACTAACAGTCAAATTGTAATGTTTTTGTCAACACGTGGAGGGTGTGCAGGGCTGAATGTGTATTTTTTGGCCCTGGTATGGGAATAGGTAGGTGGACACACAAAGGCCCACACAATGTGCCTGGGTAGCTGTCTATAATTAGACACGCATGTTTGGCGAACAGGTGTTTAGCGGGTTAAAGAGGTACAATCATGACTTTGCCAGATATGTGATAGTGTCAATATTTATTGACAAACTATTTTTGTTGTGTTTTTTTTTGTTTCTTTTTTTAAACAACATTTTCAGATAGTGTTTTTTGGGATCCACAACTTCACAAACAGCATAATTGCGGGGAAAGGGTTGGATCAAACAAAACAACACAGGGGGACAAACAACACAATGCAAAACATTGCCAAACAAGGCTGCATAGCAGCTCAGCATAGGCCCTGCAGGGCACCGTAATTGTGGCCTTCAGTCAGCCACCTCAGCAGCTCCTGTGGCGCATCATCTCCTGGATCTCACGGTCATGTGAGGCCAGGAGCTCACGCACTGATGGCCAGCCTATGGTGTAGAAAACAAACCGTCACGATGATGGTCATGGCTACGTGCGCAACCTATGTGGTATTTCAGTGGTACTTACGGTTGGACTGATGCGCCACGGGCTCCCTTTCGAGGGGTTGGTGAGTGGCTTCCTGGGCTCAGATCACCAGCGGGAACTCTGGCTACATAAACACACAAACAATTACAATATTAAAGATGACAGCATTACGCAATTTAAAACCTAAAAGTTGACAGTTCAAGGTGACTAAATACATTAGTTTCAATTATCAGAAGGCAACCCCACATCGTCATGAATGTGGGCAGGTGGGGAAAAACACCTACAGCGAAGTACCCAGATGAGGACCCGTTTTCTGGCGGTGTATGTGGAGGGGTTCCCTCTTCCGCGGGTGAGCCTGGTGGTGTTGGCTCTGGACTCCTCTGCAGTGACCATGATGATGTGTGTGCTGCTGGGGAGAGGAACTGACGCTGTTGAGGAGCTGTTAGTTAATACATGAAAGTATGGGTGAAGGCTCAATACAACAAGTAGGTCACATAATATACAGTACACGGCATGAGAATGCTAGTCCAACTACCCACATTCTTAAAAGTTTGCATCTTGATGCCCGAGGGAGGAGTCATGTCATCTGATGTGTTTAATGTTAAACACAAACATATGTAGAAGTTTTAACCATTTTTTGTGGTCACACAAATGGCATGTTTACATTAGTGGATTAGTTGGGCAGCACAATTGTGCTGATCTGTGTTCTGGCCACACAGTATGGACGTTTGAACAGTTCAGGCAGAGCTTTCTTGTCACCATTCTTGCTGCACACATCACACGCTTCACATCACTGCACTGACAGCACAGTTGTTCACATAGTGTCCCTTCATTAAGCATGAGTGCACTACATATTCACAACATCACGTGAGCATATATGGTTTTTTCTCCATCTTACAGTTTGCATAATAGGATTGGAGACACAAATGTGGCAAACGTGGATGAGGGTATAGGCAGTGAGATGCAAGCGAGGAGGCCCATATGCACAGTGTGTATGTTGTGTGGGCCCAAGGAACGTACAATGTGCCCATGATGCTGACTCACCGTGGCCGGCTGACCCCGGTTGATACAGGCGATGCTTCCTTCCTCCTTGTCACGGGTGGACCGCGCCTGCCGGTAGTGGGGCCCGGTGTAGTGCAGATCAAAAGTGAAGACGTCTTGGTGGAACAGATTAAAGGGGTTTTAATTTATTCGTGACGCCACCTATGAGTAGATTCGGTAAGGGCTACCGACGCTGCGGAACCCCCGGGGGATGGACAGCAGCAAGATGTTACGCTCCCCACAGGCTGAGCGGTGATTCCCGGAGGCTGGAGCTGCTCAAGATGTTGTGCGGCAGCTGCAGTTACTTGTTAGTGCGGACGGACAGTTCATAAGGAAGCACGGACACAGGTAGTCTCTGCAACGGGTCTTTACTGTAACCAGCAGGCAGTACATGGTATACAGTGGTTGAGTAGTAGACCGGGTGGACTCAGCAGTGATAGTGTTCCTCAGAGATCCGCAAGTGTTCCTCCATTCTACCTAACTTGTTTATCGCCAGCGTCGCCCAGGAATACCAGGTCGGGTACGGGGAGGCTGCTTCAATGCCCTATCCATGATATACGTCCTGGATGCTTTGGAGAGCCTTGGATCCCTCGGTGGGTACACCGCTGGTTAGACGACTGGAAACTGACTGGTGGTGGGGTGCTCCTGTGAAGCTATTCCTCCACTCTTCTGGTTCGCGTAGCAGAGGTGAACTGCTGCCAGCTTCGGTACCAGTAAACCGGCTGTGAGTTGTGGGCACGGGCGTCTTTTGGGAACCCGTGTAGAAATGCCCAATCCCGGTGGTTAAGGCCTCAGGTGCTGACACCCGACCGGTGACGGCCCAGGGGCCCGCACGGGGTGCGGAGCCCCCGCTCCTCTCCAAGTTCTGTGTTCTAGGCTCTGCTCTAGATTCCAGACTCTTCTCATCTGTCTAGACTATTGTGTGTTCTACTACACTACCCTAACACTCCACCACCAGGACCTATGATTGGTCCCCTGTTCTAGGTGTTGCATGTTGGGTTGGATCTCAAAGTTAACTATTTCATTGCTGAGTCAGAGAGCATTGCGGCTGCAATACTCCCTTGTGACGCACTCGTTGCGGGGCGCCACACTCCCCCTTGGTTGAATAAGCTTGTCCCCAAGCGTCAAACTACTCACATTACAGAGGTTTTTGTATTTTTATACATATATGACACACTTTTATTAAAATGAAAACAGGTAAAGGTATGCTTTGGTGACATAAGCAAAGAAGCAGGTAATCACTTTGTGCGTACCCAGCGTGCGGTCGGCTGTCCTTTAACTAGAGTCCAGGCTGTAGCCGCAAGATCTCACAGTCAGTGATTAACGGGAACAGAGTCATTGAGGGAGTTCAAGTTTTAAAGTCACTGGCACGGAGAACGATGGCGCACCCGGATAGCGAACCACCCATCTGCACAAGCGTAGCGCTCGTAGGTGATAATATCGCCCCGGTATAGGTCGCGATCGGGATGTCCTCTTGGCAAGTTTGACTCAACGTCCCGGCGCCCCACAAACACCTCCTCATTCAAACCCACCTCCCAAGCGAACCCCCACCCGGTATGTAAGTTAAAGGTGGAAATTCTACCTTCACGGCGGAGTTCATCAGGCAGCGGCGGCTGGCGGCGAGCCTCGGCACGGGCCTGCATGTTGGCGCGTTCACGGGCTTGCCACTCCTATCGTCGTCTCTGGCGTACATCTCCGTCGTTACGGCTCGGGGTGTAGAGATGAGTAACGGAGCTGGTGGTTTGGCGGGAAGCTTGAACTTGGCGGGCTGTCTGTATCGGAACCCGGTGGAACGGCACAGGGGAAGGTGTCGGCATTGCACCCGACCAGTGTACCCGAGCTGTATGCCCGGTAGGAGGTTCCTTGTTGTCTCCCCAAGCGAACCCGGTGTCGAAATCCTCAGCGGTGCTGTGGGTCTCGTCGTCATCCTCCCGACCTCTTCCTCGATGACCACATCAGGCTGCTCATTGGCTGGAGATGTTGAAGCTTGTTCCGTTGTTCAACAGGGCGGTGGTGCTGCGGATCCTTCCGTAGGGACGTCCTGCAGGGCTTCCAGGCTGCCTGCCTCTTCATCTGTTTCCGCAGGTAAAGGTGTTTCAATCCCGGTTACCAGGTAGGCCTCGGCAATGGCAAGGGAAGCCTCCGGTACGGGGACGAAACAAGCGACTGTCTCTGTAGTGGTGAAACATGTCGCGGGTTCCTCAGTGGGAACCTGGTAGAGATCAAATTCTTCTGTGGAGCGTAGTGTAAGCTCCGGCTCAAGAACGGAGTCGGTTGCGATATTGGTCGCTGGAACGGGTCGAGTTGCGGCCTCCACCGGAATGACACAGTCTATTGGCTCTGGTGACGGAGCAGGACAGGTGGTAGGCGACGGTGAGGCTGTTGAGAAGCTGGTGACGTCGTCTGGGCTTGGAGAAGCTGTACCCGGTCGGCTCTGCTGCATCGCATGGTGTAGTCGTCTGCCTAGGGTCGCACTCCAGCTGCGAATCGTCCATTCCACAGTCTCTAGTAACCGCACCCGGAGGTCTTGTAGAGCCTCTAGCCAGAAGTCGGGGCTGCCGTCTATGGTAAGGGCAGGATCCGGACCGGTTGGCTTATGGCTGCTCTGGCCTCCGCCTCGACCTCCTGCATTAGGTCTTGGAGTCTCATGCTGGCCATTCTCTTCTTTGGAGGGAAACCACACCCGTTCAACCGGTAAGACGTTCTGCTTGAGCTGGTGAAGAAGTCTTCTCTCTGTCTCTGACACTCCCATTTTCTGTGGGCTTTTGTAGTCCAATCGTGGGAAAAGTCTTTGGGGTCCGCCCCCATGGTTGATTCGAGCAATCAGGGCGGACAAAGAGTTTGGCGCCTTTTGTCTTTAGCCCTCCCACGATGAGGGGGGGGTTGACTCACTCCTGGGCTTGCACGTGGCGGCTTCTTGTGGCGGGAACGCCATCTTGGGCGCCATCTTGACCCAATGGTGAAAAGGCGGGAAAGTTCTTTTAGGGACGAACAAAGTCCAAATTGTAGACAATAAAGTCCATTTTAAGCACAATATACCCGTTGGGTAACGGGCCTGCTCGTATCCTGTTCGTGACGCCATTTTCTGACTCACCGTGGCCGGCTGACTCCGGTTGATACAGGCGATGCTTCCTTCCTCCTTGTCACGGGTGGACCGCGCCTGCCGGTAGTGGGGCCCGGTGTAGTGCAGATCAAAAGTGAAGACGTCTTGGTGGAACAGATTAAAGGGGTTTTAATTTATTCGTGACGCCACCTATGAGTAGATTCGGTAAGGGCTACCGACGCTGCGGAACCCCGGGGGATGGACAGCAGCAAGATGTTACGCTCCCCACAGGCTGAGCGGTGATCCCCGGAGGCTGGAGCTGCTCAAGATGTTGTGCGGCAGCTGCGGTTACTTGTTAGTGCGGACGGACAGTTCATAAGGAAGCACGGACACAGGTAGTCTCTGCAACGGGTCTTTACTGTAACCAGCAGGCAGTACATGGTATACAGTGATTGAGTAGTAGACCGGGTGGACTCAGCAGTGATAGTGTTCCTCAGAGATCCGCAAGTGTTCCTCCATTCTACCCAACTTGTTTATCGCCAGCGTCGCCCAGGAATACCAGGTCGGGTACGGGGAGGCTGCTTCAATGCCCTATCCATGATATACGTCCTGGATGCTTTGGGGAGCCTTGGATCCCTCGGTGGGTACACCGCTGGTTAGACGACTGGAAACTGACTGGTGGTGGGGTGCTCCTGTGAAGCTATTCCTCCACTCTTCTGGTTCGTGTAGCAGAGGTGAACTGCTGCCAGCTTCGGTACCAGTAAACCGGCTGTGAGTTGTGGGCACGGGCGTCTTTTGGGAACCCGTGTAGAAATGCCCAATCCCGGTGGTTAAGGCCTCAGGTGCTGACACCCGACGGTGACGGCCTAGGGGCCCGCACGGGGTGCGGAGCCCCGCTCCTCTCCAAGTTCTGTGTTCTAGGCTCTGCTCTAGATTCCAGACTCTTCTCATCTGTCTAGACTATTGTGTGTTCTACTACACTACCCTAACACTCCACCCACCAGGACCTATGATTGGTCCCCTGTTCTAGGTGTTGCATGTTGGGTTGGATCTCAAAGTTAACTATTTCATTGCTGAGTCAGAGAGCATTGCGGCTGCAATACTCCCTTGTGACGCACTCGTTGCGGGGCGCCACAATGCCTTCATGCTTCAGACACAGCTCAATATGTTGTTTGTGTGGTTACACAACAATGTAGAGGGTCACACATGCAAGACACATGAGTGTAAGCTGGCCCTTCATGCCCCTCTATGCACCCCCTACATATGTATAGAGATCAAGCATGATCATCATCACTTCAGTGTCATTATCACACAGAGTCCACTTCCATCTATCTATTATATAAAAGCCGAAGGCCACTTCCGGAGAACCCGAAGGTTTACTTCCGTGATGGCCTTCGACCATGCTGCTGACGTCACAGTGCGGGGTAGCCGCGCGGAACTTTCCGTGCAGCTACAGGCACCGGCGTTTCAACGTTCCGCTCGCCAAAGTTCCGCCCTTCGCCGTAACCCATCGCCCCCTCACTACTGTCTCATCAAACACACACACACAGCCTCTCACTACAGTCCTCCCAAACACACACATACCATCCCAACCACATCACACATACACACTCACACACCCACACACCCACACAAACACACACACACTGTCAGCGTCCACCCGTAGTTCATACATACCACCCCGTCTTCCTCGATCGTCCCGATCTCCGGGTCATCCAGACGTCTTCCCTCCGATCCCGACCTCTTCTTACTCCGGCCGGGAGCTCCACGTCCTGCTTCCTCTTAGCCGGCATCTTCCCCGCAAAATGCCTCAACCAAGATGGCGGCCGCAATCCTTCTTTAGTTCCCGCCCACAGTCCCCGCCCAGTTCCCGCCCACAATTACGCCCCCTCAGGTCGCGCCCGCCATCTTGGTTGGGGCAAATACAGTTTCAGGCGCGCAATTTGATTTTTTATCTTCACAGCACATTTCTCCTGCTTCCCCTCTGCCCTCCAGCCTCTGCCCCTCCAGCCTCTTCCCCTCCAGCCTCTTCCCCTCTGCCCCTCCAGCCTCTGCCCCTCCTGCCTCTGCCCTCCAGCCTCTGCCCCTCCAGCCTCCGCCCTCCCCTCCTGCCTCCGCTCTCCCCTCCAGCCTCCGCTCTGCCCTCCAGCCTCCGCTCTGCCCTCCAGCCTCCCCTGTCCTCTGCCCTCCAGCCTCCGCTCTCCCCTCCAGCCTCCTCTGTCCTCTGCCCTCCAGCCTCCGCTCTCCCCTCCAGCCTCTGCTCTCCCCTCCAGCCTCCGCTCTCCCCTCCAGCCTCTGCCCTCCAGCCTCCCCTCTCCTCTGCCCTCCAGCCTCCCCTGTCCTCTGCCCTCCAGCCTCCGCTCTGCCCTCCAGCCTCCGCTCTGCCCTCCAACCTCCGCTCTGCCTTCCAGCCTCCCCTGTCCTCTTCCCCCAGCCTCCCCTGTCCTCTTCCCCCCAGCCTCCCCTGTCCTCTGCCCTCCAGCCTCCCCTGTCCTCTGCCCTCCAGCGTCCGCTCTGCCCTCCAGCCTCCCTGTCCTCTGCCCTCCAGCCTCCCCTGTCCTCTGCCCTCCAGCCTCCCCTCTCCTCTGCCCTCCATCCTCCCCTCTCCTCTGCCCTCCAGCCTCCCCTCTCCCCTCCCGCCTACCCTCTCCCCTCCAGCCTCCGCTCTCCCCTCCAGCCTCCGCTCTCCCCTCCAGCCTCCCCTGTCCTCTGCCCTCCAGCCTCCCCTGTCCTCTGCCCTCCAGCCTCCCCTGTCCTCTGCCCTCCAGCCTCCCCTCCAGCCTACGCTCTCCCCTCCAGCCTCCGCTCTGCCCTCCAGCCTCCGCTCTGCCCTCCAGCCTCCACTCTGCCCTCCAGCCTCCGCTCTGCCCTCCAGCCTTTGCCCTCCAGCCTCCCCTGTCCTCTGCCCTCCAGCCTCCGCTCTGCCTTCCTGCCTCCGCTCTGCCCTCCAGCCTCCGCTCTGCCCTCCAGCCTCCCCTGTCCTCTTCCCCCAGCCTCCCCTGTCCTCTTCCCCCCAGCCTCCCCTGTCCTCTTCCCCCCAGCCTCCCCTGTCCTCTGCCCTCCAGCCTCCCTGTCCTCTGCCCTCCAGCCTCCCCTCTCCTCTGCCCTCCAGCCTCCCCTCACCTCTGCCCTCCAGCCTCCCCTCACCTCTGCCCTCCAGCCTCCCCTCTCCTCTGCCCTCCAGCCTCCCCTGTCCTCTGCCCTCCAGCCTGCCCTCCAGCCCCTGCTCTGCCCTCCAGCCTCCGCTCTGCCCTCCTGCCTCTCCTGTCCTCTGCCCTCCTGCCTCCCCTGTCCTCTGCCCTCCAGCCTCCCTGTCCTCTGCCCTCCAGCCTCCCCTGTCCTCTGCCCTCCAGCCTCCGCTCTGCCCTCCAGCCTCCCCTGTCCTCTGCCCTCCAGCCTCCCCTGTCCTCTGCCCTCCAGCCTCCCCTGTCCTCTGCCCTCCAGCCTCCCCTGTCCTCTGCCCTCCAGCCTCCCCTGTCCTCCAGCCTCCCCTGTCCTCTGCCCTCCAGCCTCCCATGTCCTCCAGCCTCCCCTCTCCTCTGCCCTCCAGCCTCCCCTCTCCTCTGCCCTCCAGCCTCCCCTCTCCTCTGCCCTCCAGCCTCTTCTTTCCTCTGTCCTCCAGCCTCCCCTGTCCTCTGCCCTCCAGCCTCCCATGTCCTCCAGCCTCCCCTCTCCTCTGCCCTCCAGCCTCCCCCCCCTCTCCTCTGCCCTCCAGCCTCCCCTGTCCTCTGCCCTCCAGCCTCCCCTGTCCTCTGCCCTCCAGCCTTCCCTGTCCTCTGCCCTCCATCCTCCCCTGTCCTCTGCCCTCTTCACCCCTCCAGCTTCCGCTCTCCTCACCTCTCCTCACTCATCCAGCCTCCGCTCTCCTCACCCCTCCATATGCAATGTACAGTATGTGTATATATGTGTGTATGTACTCACTTCCGTCACTTTGTCCGCACTTCCCTCACTTTGTCCACACACATACACACACACACTCCGCTATAGTTAGCACCGGCCCTGCATCAGCCGCCTGGATCCTCAGTCGACATGTCGCCACCCCCCAACTACTGGATCCATTATAGCGTCCAAGAAGTGTCGCCAAACTTCACGGACGCTATATTGGATCCAGTCGTCCGCGGGTGGCGACATGTCGACTCAGGATCCAAGCGGCGAGGAAGACGCAGGGTCGGTGCTAACTATAGTGGAGTGTGTGTGTGTGTGTATGTATGTATGTGTGTGCTGACCACTCTGCCCACGCCACTGCGCTGACCACTCTGCCCACGGCGCTGCGCTGACCACTCTGCCCACGGCGCTGCGCTGACCACTCTGCCCACGCCGCTGCGCTGACCACTCTGCCCACGCCGCTGCGCTGACCAATCTCACCGCACTCACTGCTAACCACTGAGCCACCGCACTCACTGCTAACCACTCAGCCACCGCACTCACTGCTAACCACTGAGCCACCGCACTCACTGCTAACCACTGAGCCACCTGTATACAAACAATTCATTTCACCGCACTCCCCTAACTATTAGTAAATAGACTATATATGGATTCTAGACTGTGTTTGTTGTGTAGCCATGCACAATGGGTGTAGTTTTTTTTGTTTGTTTTTTTTTAAATACTTACCACGCATTCGCTGTATCCGTGCCCGGATGATAGCAATGCGCTCCCTGGCCATGTATTTGAGGTCAGCAATCTTTTTGCATATCTGGCGAGTGCTCGGCTGCACCCCCAGCCTTCTCAGGATTACCCTCTGGATAAGGCATAGCACTGCCTGCTTCTGCAGGCGTGGGTGCTGATGCTGCAAATTGCACTAGTAGTCCCACCGGTCACATATGTTGATGAGGGTAACTAGCTCCGCATCTCCCAATGGTGCTGTGCGATGCTGGGCAGCCATGTTTATGCTGGGGCAGAGTACTCAGCATGTACACAGGGTGGAGCCTAGTACAACGTCATTACGTCACACCACACAGTGGTTGCGTCCAGGACGCATTAGCGTCCGCAAAGGAGGTGCCAGCACACGCAGTGCTTAGGCCTTTGTGAGCCACTGCTGCAGTCACAATATGTCACATGGGAACGCTCGTGCGTCGCCTATGGTTGAGTGGTTTGGGGCCCTAAGCACTTGGAGGATGCAGATGTGTTTGTATTGATATTAAGTATGATGCCTGAGATGTAGTTTCATCTGCAAGTATGTATGTATGTGTATGATGACGCCAATGTGTAGATCTACATATATATACATTTGTATGTGTGAATGCAACTGTATCTGCTTGGTTATGTGTAAAAATGTGTGTATGTTATTTACATATCTGAGGTTAAATCATATATGTTGACCTAGTTTGGGGAGCAACGTGGCTGACATACAGGAGCAAGGACGTTGTGAGAGTTTCCATATGTGTTTATTTCATGATATATGGGCCACATGTAGCATCATACTTTTGTGGCTTAGCAAATAAAGGAACATGACCACATTGAACAATAACCACATATATGTCGAGGACACAAAAAAAACTTTTGGGAAACAGACGCAGGGACGTCACCGCTAAAAATTAAGAATAACGACTTTAATGTGTCTCCTTGTTTACATGTGTTTACTTGGATTCAGCAGAATAGCAAATGCCAAGGAGTATCATGATGTACACACGGGAGATCAAATATAGCGACCTTTGCGATTCAACAACGCCAGCCAATCGGAACGCAGTGGTGGCCACTAATCGGCACAGACGGGGGCGGAAAACACAACGCCAAGTCACGCCTAGGGGATTGTGTTCACAATCCCAGAAATCTAACACTTGATTGTTATCGCGGTGCCACACACAAATATGCAGCAGGTTTGCTGATCGCAGATCGCTTGATTTAAGAACAAGTTCTCAAATCTGTGATCAGCGATCCAAAGATTTATCGCACCCATATCTCGGTTTTACACGCAACGACGTCTAAATGATGTCGTTTGAGCGATGCAAAACCCCTGACATATCAGTGATATCTCTCAGGATATCTCTGCGTGTAATGGTACCCTAAGAAAAATCACACCAAGACTTCACCCCCTGAACATAGTATTATAACACCTTTTTCTAATGTCCTCTGTCTCATGATTGGTGTCCAAAATTGCCATACTACTGTGCAATCATATTTCAAAGGCCATCACAGCTATATGAACAACTCTGCACAACCAACCATGACAGCCTCAGTTCATCCTTTATGAGCTATGGTATAAAAAATATTGAGAATGTATTAAATATCAATGTAATTATAACAGACTGTGTTAAAATTATTTGATTACTAGATATACAATTATAGTTACCAACAAAAAAATTCAATTGAATGTGACTTTTTCCAAACCAAAACCCCTTAAATTCGGGCAGCACATGACTTTGTGTAAGTGCAATGTGTTGGTGCGCATTCACACTGTGGCCATTACCAGACAAAACCTAGGATAAAAACAAATGAGCAAATACCCTCAGTAAATAAGTGAATACTAGTAATAGTACATGTAAATAACATAGGGTACTTACCGTATGTGCACATGGGAAACTGGGCACTATCTACCTTGCAAAGGTCATTAAAGGAATGTCTATGTGCCTTTCAGCTGGATAGGACAGGTGTTGCTCAGCTTAAAGAGTTAGATATTTGCAGTAAAAAGAAGGAGCAGCACTCACCAGAATCGTACATGCATCGTCTTTTTACAACATAGGGTACTTAGTTGACACTATTTTAATCAAAAGAGCACATAAACCGTCCCACCGCAACAAGGTGTACCCAATAAGGATGGTCCGTAGTTCTAGTATCTCACGTCACTACTACACAGAGGATCAAAATTAGAGAACAACACAGAATTTATTTAATGTTAAGGTCGTTCTTTTGTCCTAAGTGAAAATATCCTAATATGAGTAAATTAACAATATTTTAAGCTTATTTCATAAATTGAACATATTCCAAAGCCCAGAATAAAAATGGAAATGAGATGAATAAAAAAGAACACTGATAAACATTAGACAACACTTTCAGATACCTGCAAGTTATTGGTGTTAATCTGGCACCTTGTGCTAATTTACTTAATTATCTGACAACTCTTATTTAATTGGCAGCCTAACTTTCCAGTTTGCACTCACTTTGCAAAAATGGTGTGCCGTTCCCAAGTGACTGAAACCCTCTGACAGCAGGCTTTCCAGATGATGGCCAAAGAGGTCACCCTATCAGCTATAGTAACAGAAGTTGGTTGTTCCAAGTCTGTGATTTCTAGAATATTGCATCTTTACAACATCAGAAACTCTTTCAAGTGCCCCAAGAAGGCTGGTTGCCCTTGAAAGACAAATGCAAGAGAGGACAGGATAATGTGGAAAATCTCCATGGATAATTGTTTCAACACTGCAGCTGGAATAGCTTGCGAATTCAGCACTGAACAGGGTAAGGATCTTTCTCATCTACGGTTTCACAACCTTTAACATCATTTGGACTGAAAGCCCACTCTGCAGTGACCAAACCTCTCATTAGCAGAAAGAATCAAAAGGCTAGACTCGCCTTTGGTGAGGAGCATATTATATGGATAGAGGAGTAGTGGTCCACAGTTCATTTTAGTGATGAAACCAAGTTTAATTTATTTGGATCTGATGGGAAACATTATGCTCGTCGACAAACTGAGCCAAAAGACTGAGCCAAAAGTGTGTAAAGAAGTCAATGAAAGGTGGTGGAGGAAATGCCATGGTTGGAACTCTCATACAGCTACATGGCAGGTCAAATGTTGATCAATGTAGATTACATTCTGTCTGAAAAAATCAAGTGATCATAAATTTTTCTCTAATTTTGAATGCCAGTGTATGTGCAAGCAGGCCGATGCAGAGCAGAACCTATATGTCTCATCTTCTCCAGGACCTGCTCCTAAAACATCTGCTTTTGTTGCCAGACACCACCGTATTCATTCTGTGGGTAGTGATGGTAATAGAAGAGCTGTTGGAACCAAAAACTCTGGATGGCACAAACTCTGTCCATCTACTTAGATTTGGCTGGGATCTGCACTGCAATCCAGTCTGGCAGTATGGGTGTGCTTGCTGTGCAGCTGAAGCTTCCAGTTGCCGCTCCTGCTCCTAAAACTATGCAGGTGGAACATGTTAAGATGTCTGAGCAATGCCAAGAACATCACTGTGCTGTGTTTCTACTGCAGTGCTCTGGAAGCCTTCATCCATGCCTGTCCCGTGAGGCCAGGACTTGTTTGCATGGGGTCTGTAGGAGTCTCACTCTAGGCGAAACTAAATCCTCCCCCTCATTGACTCTGTTCATATCTGTTTCATTTCAGTAAAGAAAAAACAGGGGCGCTGTGTGGGACCTGTGGCACTAATTGTGCATAGGTTTATATCTGTACATGTATATGCGTATAAGCGTATACCAGGACTGGAGATTTGGCCCCCTACTTTTGGACTGGTATAGCACATTCAGCATAATGGCACAGTATTAGTTTATTCTAATCTTATTTTATTCTATGGATTTTATATTGTTCATATATATTGTATTTAAGATGGCAAGATGTGCCCTTTTTAGAAGGAGTCTTTGTGTGTTGTAATTTTTGTATTTTTTAGGAACAATTATTGTAATGTATATAGCACAAAATATTGTTAAAAGCATATTTTCCCTCTGCAAACATGAGGTTAGCAATATAGGGAGTGACACAATGAGAGTGTAAACTGTGGTGAGGAGAGGGTTAACGGATGTATACCTCCCACCAGGAGCTAATGCGTTAATGGGTGTGTGACTCTCACCAATTAGACCATGCTGAATGTTATAAATATCATTCCCCCATACCTCATGTAACCCTGATGAAGACAGTCTTCCATACCGTCGAAACGCGTTGTGGAGTGTGCATGAGACTCAAATAAAGGTTTGTTAAACTCTACCCCTCCTGTGGTGTTCCTTGGCGCTCCAGCAGAATTCTACAGCATCTCCTTCTTTCCACATATCTGTTTCATTTGGAGTTACCAAGTTAACTGAGACAGCCCACCTAGATTCAGGATCTGCTGAGTACTTCTGTCAGCAAGCCTTCCGTTCTTTCCCTACCACCAGCCAGTTATTCTTAAGCTTCCTTATGGCCTGTTGAAAAAGGGATGCAAAGGGGGGAGGTCCTTTGATGTAAACTTCATAGTGCTATGCTGCCTTCCAGCAGCAGGAACACCAGCTTACTCACCGCCATGGCCTGCCCTCACTCCTCCTTCTCGATCGTCCACAAGGTCCTCTTTGGTCTCTCCCTCCAGGAGCCTGTGCACACTACACATGACTCATGGCAGTGTGCTTAAGGCTCGTGGCTACACTCTTGCCTATAAGGCATCCTCCTTGTAAGGGAGGTGCCCAATCAATGTAATTAGTTAGTTTACCTGCCTTGCTAGCTGGTTGTCAGAGCTCATTCCTGTGTTTGTTTCCTGTCCCTGTGTGCTGCCTTCCCATATCTGTCTGCTCCTGCTGTGCCCTCTGTACCACCTGCTCTTTCTTCCCTGACTGCCATTGCCATCCTAGCCTGCACAGTGCCTGTATTCATATCTGTACCTGAGCTACAAGCCTGCCATACCAAAGATTCTGTCTGCCCTCGCCAGTGACTGTGGTCTTCATACCAGAGTCTGTGCCTGAGTCCATCTGTGCCTTGGGGGTCAGCTGCTAAAGTTCACTTTGTGGTCCAGTGGGTCCACTTCCCCTCGCACACCCCTGTCAGCATTACACTCAATGGTAACTATTCTTTGTGAATCAACTGAATTTGAAGGACAAGTCCCTGCAAGAAAATTGTGTTTTGATCATTAGTGGCAGTCGGAAGGACAAACGTAGGCAGCAACTAATGGTCCTGAATAGTATGTCAGCAACGTCTAATTCAATATAATAAAGAAACAGAAATAAAATGGGGTTATCATAAACTAAATGAAGACTGTCAACTCCACAAAGTGCAATAATTAGTTGCATAAATGTAGCCAAAGGTATATATGGTTCAGCGGTGTCAAGGTCAGTTGTCAATCAACTTTATCAATAGAGTAAAAAGCAATTGAAAAGATTGAAAGAAATATCAATTATAAAGTCATTAGAAGGCTGTATTCAGAGTGTGTTTGTGTCTTTTATTTCCAAAACTAGAGCTGGAACCTAGGTTCTCTAGCATGTAGCAAAGCTGCACTGGACCAACCTTTGATTTGGAAGCCTTAAAGGGGTTATTCACTACTAGGACAACCCCTTCTGATTCCAGAGGTCTTTCAAAGGTAAAATAAAAAAGCTTGTGGATCACCCGCCAGGGCAGTGTGACACTCAGAACTCGGCCTACAGTTTTCTTAGGGATGTCACGGTGGCTCACCCGACTCTGTGGCCCTGGCCATGCCAATCAAAATGGGGGAAAGTTTATCAGGGGATTAATTTGTGATGCCACCCGTTGTTTTCGGTAATTAGATGGATGGCCTACGCTGCGGTTCAGATCCACTGGGGTGGTTGATGGCACAGCAGAGTTATTATCGCTCTACATGGGTAGAACATGGCTCCAGGGAAGTTATTAAGTATATTAGCTGATGTTATCAATGTATTGCAGGGCTGGTGACACAGTAATAATTTGAGGACATAGTATGGTGCATTCTTCACATTTTACTCACAGTTCTCACAGTTTTCCAGGTTTTCAACAACCAGCCTGGTGCTGTGTCCTCTGGGTCAGGGATCCAGCCAACTTTCGGATAACTTAGGTTCACTTTACCATGACCCCCTTTTGGCATACTGTCCTGGGTCGACTCTCTGCGCTGGCTCTCGCCCTCCTGCCTTGCGCCTCACACGCAGTGTCCCAAGCCTGCAGCCGCGAGTCCTGTCGGGCAAAATCCTCTCAGTCCCCATGACCCTTTGTGGCTGCCTTTTCAGCAATTAAGTGTGGCTTTGGCTGCTGTACTTGAAGATACTGCAGCCTCCGGTTAGCTAGCTGAGTCCTACTGTCTCTCCACTAGTCTGGGGCCGGTCCCCTCTGCGGTCTGGTCCCTCCACCCGACTCCGATCACGGTCAGTGTGTATATGGCTGCCGAGGGTGGATTCCTCACTTCCCGTGCCCCTGGGATCTCTTCAGTGTCTCTAGAGCCCCTTAGTAGCTTCTCTGTTCGTCTTCACCTTTCCTTGTCCTGGGACAAGCTCCAACTGACTCCATTCCCCAGGACGATTCTCTCAGTCCTTCCAATCCTGACAGACTCTTGTCACCAACTCCTCACTAACTGTCTTCTCGACTTTTCTACACATAGCTCTGACATCAGTCACTTCATCTACATCCTATACATTGTTACTCTCAATTTCACTACTTTCTGGTGCTCCCCTTAACTACTTCCTCCACCCACACCCTCTACCTAGTACCCCTCCAGCCTGAGATGGGGCCCTCCCTCAATAGGGTCTGCCCACATCCCCCCGGCCTGAAGTGGTGTGGTGTTGGATGCTAGTATGTGGGTACCAGGTAGTGTCCCCTCCTTGCCCAAGAGTAGGATACCACACCTCTGGCTGAGGTGCAGCTCCTCTGTGGCGACTAGAACCTCAGGGGCGCCACACTTGTATGTACCTCTTGTTCTGGTGCTATTCCAGCAGTGTCGATAAGCCTGTTCCCAGGTCTTATAAAAAAAGTGGAATCAGAAGGTGTTGTCTTAGTCAGGAACAACCCCATTAAAGCGGAACTTCAGTGAGAGAAAACTTTTTAGTACAGTTCCTGCCCTGCTACATGGTGAAGCAGAGCCGTACACTGCAGTTCTAGGATCTATAGATTGCTTATAATTCGATAAAATAACACCTGCTCTTCTGCTCTGGCCCCCACCTTATGGAACCTAGCTTCTTCAGCCTGAGAGCTTCATGCTGGAGCAGAGAACAGGAGGTGTGTCAGGGGCGTGGACCCTGGAAGTTGCAGAATCATCCTATATTCCAGTGAGGAGTGATGATGATGATCCATTGAAAGTTGGAGAGATAAGGAGATACCATGTTCCCATGGGGAAGGGGAGACCATGCAGAGCTAAATTGATCAATGTAATGATTTACCTCTGCTCATATCCTCACAATAACAGTACACATTATGCATCATCATACAGCAGAGAATCACAGCATGTATTTGTATCTGCTTGGTGACATGATTGTTATTTGAAACCTGGACCCCCCTTGTCACATAGAATGGTATATCAGAGACTGGATTGTATGTGAGAGCATGGGGTCAGCGGCCACACCCCAGCCACGCCCCCTCCCTATACAGAACTGTGACGGGGGCGTGCATGTAAGCTGATCCTTCAGCTCCCAGCATCCACATCCCTGACACACCACCTCTTCTCACCAGCAGCATGAAGCTGACATGCTGAAATTTAGGTTCCATGAGGTAGGGGCCAGAGCAGAGGAGCAGGTGTTATTTTTTTGATTTATAAGAGATCTGTAGATCCTAGAACTGCAGTGTATGGCTGTGCTTTATCATGTAGCAGGGCAGGGACTCTAGTAGAAAGTTTTCTCTCACTGGAATTCCTCTTTTATCTGAATATGGCACCAGGATTTTGCCACTCAATTTGAAAAGAGAATAATGTAAAGACATAAACCCTGATTAAAATGACTTGCCACTTACTGGGCAACTTGCTGCATCTTTTATAAAAATCACAGTTTTTCAGCAGGAGATTACCACTAGAAGACTAGTAAACCTGGCATGCCAGCCTTTGTATTCTTGAGCTCCACCTCCACCACTGATTGGCAGCTTTCTGCCTATGCACAGTGTACACAGAAAGCTGTCATTTAGTGGAGTGGTCAGGGTTATACAGAATTTAGCATTCACAGAACTGATACAAATGCAGATGATAAAACAGTTTTTAATGAAAATCTGTAGCAACCAGCAGAGTAATATATTGCTGGAATTAGGGTGTCTGCCCCTACATTATACTGCTCTCAGATGGATAGAGATAGCAAGAACTTACTGACACATAAAGATTTTTTAAGTGTAGTATAGTGCTCTATGTAACACCAAGTGTTGCAGATAATATACATATGTCTTATTGTACGGACTCATTGTACCCCACTGCTGTATCTAACTTCTCCTGTACCCAAACTCTATGAGCCTTGCATATGTCTTATGGTATGTCATATTCCTCCATCTCCTTTGTACCTTACAAATATCCACATTACTTTTTCCTGATTTGTGTCTCTCTCTCATGCTGATTTGCCCCAAATGTTTATATTAACAGCAATCTGTTAATTCTCCCCTGCTGCTTTGTGTCCTGTCTCCCTCCTCTGACCCTCCCTTTTACTCACCTGGCTCATTCTCTGCACCCTTAGATGTATAAATTAGTGTGGGCAAGCCTGTGTGCCTTGGCCTTTGTGCGTTCATAAAGTGTGATTCATTAAGTGGTCTGCAGAGATATCTCAGAGATAAGCCAGAGGAAACCAGAAGGTATAATCTATACCCGTTTGTTGACTTTTTCTCTAACACTTTGCTTTCCCACCAACACTTGCACAATGCTTACTTATGCCCCAACAGTAATTGTTCCACTAATCCTTTTCCCTCTTGCACTACCCCAAGCTCCAACACTCTCAGCACAAATATTTATCTCCCCATCTCTCTTATCACTTCACCTGATCTCCTCTGCTGACCTGCTTCTCAATCTCACACCCCTCCTGCAGAAACACAAAACAAGCCAGCCGCTCTCATTCTCCCACCTGCTTGCTCTCTCTTTGCTGCTGATATCTGCTGGCGACATATCTCCCAACCCAGGACCCCCACAGCCAATGTTCCCCACTATTCTTCCCTCTTATAATCCCACACCTGCAGGAAACAGCCGCGATCTCCTAAATATAAAACCTATTCCCCTGACCCCCTCTCCACCGCCTCCTCTCTCTGGAGCACTCTGGAATGCCCGCTCCATTTGTAATAAACTCCACTCCATTCATGACTTCTTTACCTCTTGCAGACTCTCCTTCCTGGGCCTCACAGAAACATGGCTGACACCCTCTGACACAGCCTCCCCTGCTGCGCTTTGTTACGGTGGACTTCACTTCTCCCACACAACTTGCACTGGCAACAAACATGGCGGAGGAGTGGGTCTTCTCCTCTCTAACAACTGCATCTTCAACCCAATTCCTCCTTCTCCCTCCCTTATCCTCTCATCTTTTGAAGTGCACTCTGTTCGTATATATTCTCCTTCCAACCTACAAGTGGCTGTCATTTATCGACCACCAGGTTCCACCACTACCTTCTTTGACCAATACTCCATCTGGCTTCTGTACTTTCTATTTGCTGACATTCCCACCATCATAATGGGCGACTTCAACATCCCCATCGACACCCACCAGTCAACAACCTCCAAACTCCTGTCACTTGCCTCATCCTTCAGCCTCTCTCAATGGTCCTCCACAGCCACCCACACAGACGGACATACATTAGACCTCATCTTTACCCGCCTCTGCTCCCTAACTAAACCCACAACCTCCCCTCTCCTCCTCTCCGACCACCATCTACTTACCTTCTCATCCTTGTCCTCCTCATCTGCCACCCATGTCCCCCAACTCGTACACCCTCGCAGAAACCTCACACATCTTGACATTCACACACTCTCAAACACCATTTTACCACTATCATCCATATGCTCACTTCATGACACAGATAATGCCACAGCTTTCTATAACTCTACACTCACATCAGCTATTGATGCAGTTGCCCCTCTCATTAATGGCAAAACACGACGAATCAACAGACATCCCTGGCACACAGATACCACTAAAAATCTGCGGCAAGCGGCTAGGGTTGCAGAGCGGCGTTGGAAGAAAACACACTCACAAGAAGACTACACAGCATTCAAACAAGCACTTCTCAAATTCAAGTCAGCACTTACCACCACTAAACAGAATTACTTCATCGCCCTCATATCCTCTTTGTCCCACAACCCCAGGCAGTTATTCAACACATTTAACTCCCTCCTCCATCCCCCACTGCCACCTCCTACTTCTCGTATCTCTGCAGAAGACTTTGCAACATACTTCACCAACAAGTTCAACCAGATCAGACAAGTCTTTGCTACCCAACCACCGCAACCCCCATGTATACTGGATCAATCCTCTCCCCCATTAATCCCTCCTCCCAACCATCACTGAAGGAGAACTTGCACACCTCCTCTCCAGATCGCACCTCACCACTTGTGCACTGGACCCTATCCCATCCCACCTCCTTCCCAACCTCACCACAACACTTATTCCAGCCCTAAGCCACCTCTTCAACCTATCACTAACTTCTGGTACCTTTTCTTCTGCTTTCAAACACGCAACAATTACACCTATATTAAAGAAGCCATCCTTGACCCCACTTCCACATCTAGCTACCGGCCCATATCTCTGCTCCCGTTTGCTTCCAAACTTCTCGAAAAGCATGTCCACACTGTAATCTCATCCTACCTCTCATCCAACTCTCTCTTTGATGACCTTCAATCCGGCTTCCGCCCTCACCACTCTACTGAAACTGCCCTGACCAAAATTACTAACGACTTACTCACGGCCAAAGCTAACAGACAGTTCTCCATCCTCTTCCTTTTAGACCTGTCCTCTGCATTCGACACAGTCTACCACTGCCTCTTATTACAGATCCTCTCTTCCATTGGTATCACTGACTTTGCCCTCTCCTGGATCTCCTCCTACCTGTCCAACCGCACATTTAGTGTCTCCCACTCCCACACAACCTCCTCACCCCATCCCCTCTCTGTTGGAGTCCCTCAAGGCTCTGTCCTCGGGTCCCTCCTTTTTTAAATCCATACTCTTGGTCTCGGACAACTCATAAAGTCCCATGGCTTCCAGTATCACCTGTACGCTGATGACTCTCAGATCTATCTCTCTGGCCCAGATGTCACCTCTCTGCTGTCCAGAATCCCGGAGTGTCTATCAGCCATATCCTCCTTCTTCTCCTCCGGCTTCCTAAAACTCAATGTAGACAAAACCGAACTCATTATCTTTCCTCCATCTCACAGACCTTCCTTGCCAGACTTATCTATCACAATAAATGACATCACACAATCCACATGAGATACACAGAGCCTTTTACCCTAGGTGCTCACAAAGGGTTAAGGAGTTCATTCTAGGTGGGAATGTGAAAGTCGCAGCCTGCATCACAGGGGAGCGTGTGGACCCATTTGGAGATCTACCCTTATCAGAAGTGGAAGTCTCAGTTGCTCTATCTGGATATTATTTGGAAGTATCTTTCATATCTCATGTGGATTGTTGGAGGGGTCCCTTATGATGTTCACCCCACTAATTCAGCTGTAACCATCTGGAAATACTGATGTGAATAACAACGAAGTCATTCCTAGTATCTATCAGGATGAGAAGTCTTAAGTGACTAGTAGATGGTTATACACTCATATGTCAGTTCCTTGTGTATCCATACATTTTGCCTCCTGAAGAACCCATATCATGGAAATACCGTTAAAGGAGAAACGCGTCAAGGCTGAGATTAAAGAACAGGATACTGCACCACCTCATTTTTTAAAGCACAAAAAGATAAGTCGGATGGACTGCCTCGTACTGGATTGTACAAAGAATGCATATATGGCAAGAACCGTCAGACCTTGATGTCCCTGACTGTGCTTAGTTTTGTTGTTGATGTATAGACATTATATATGTTAGATTTTAATAATCAATAGTATGTAGCGGCACTTTATTCCCCAACTAGAGGGTGATATTAAATTTTTTGATCCCTATCTCAGTACAGGGAATCAAGTAAGTAGAGAATAAGCCTCCGGTGAGTGTAGACACCAGCAAACATTAGGGTACCTTTACACGCGGCAACTTTTCTAGGAATTACTGGTTGCAGTGAAATCATGGACACATTGTTCTATCTTGTTGCTGTGTACAAATGGAACAATGTCTCCATGATTTCACTGCAACCAGTAAGTTGCAAATGAAATTCCTAGAAAAGTTGCCGCGTGTAAAGGTACCTTAAGGGTGCATTCAAACTCCGCTGGTAGGCAGTATTTTGTAGGGAGCCCCAATTGGTAGGATGAAATCCACAGTCAGCATACTATTTGACTTTTCATCTAAATTATTGGGTAATGTCACTTTGAGCTTGAGGTGTGTTTGTATTTTTGTCTTAATAAAGCTTGTTAAATAATTTTGGGGTTATTTTTCCTTATTAATGTACTATTTCCCCATACAAAAAATTCCTTATACGTGTTGAGTAAAAGAGTATAAAAGTCATCCCACCGCGACAAGGTGTACCCAAATCGGGATGGCACCTAACTGTTCCTTGCTATTTTTTTTAATAAAATAGTGTCACATAAGTACCCTATGATTCTTACAAGTACTACTACTGGTTATTTACACTTACTTACTGCAAGCCATTTGCTCATAGTTTTTATTCTAGGTTTTGTTTCTCAGCTAAGAATTTTTTCAGTCGTAAATTAGGCTGAGTTTATAACTACTTTGTGATGTCCGCTAATAAACCATGTCACAGTAGAAACCACATTATCCTGCTGGACCTTTCATACAAAAGACCTCATTGACTTATTGTAGGGCTGTTGTGTTTTGCCAAGGTGCCAAGCATACAAATCCAAACGGTCCTTTATTTCAATATCTGTATGGCTACTTCTCCCAATTTGTTAGTTTATCTTATATCCATTGTAAAAATGTCTTTGTGTTAACACTGTATGGATAATAATTGTGTGCATTACTATTTTTATGATTAATACTGTTATATGGTTACATTATATAGTTTAATATACTATCAAAAGTTAAACATTATACATATTAGTCTTGTTGAGGATATTTATTATGGACACTTCATTTGTTTAATCAGTGCATAATGCCTCCAATGCCTGTGTTCCCACAATGTGGAGGCGGTAAAGGACAACATATATAGCAGCGCAGGTCGCGTAACATCAATATTTGCATTCATTACTGTGTTGCAGGACCAATAAATTATGAAGCTCCAGATAAGAAATCAGTTTCTGAGCTATATTAACTCTTTACCAACAAATCATGTATTAGCACCTTATATGCTGGCTCCCCGACTGTGATGTGGACTCGCAAGCCGAACCCACAACTTTTCTGGCAGATGATGGCTTTGATATTTAGCCATCACCTGGCTTTCACATAAATGGAGTGCAGCTCTTCCAGTGATCAGCGGTATTTACAGTGTGCCAGCATAACGGCACCCATAACACAATTGGAGGGTGCCGGTGGGTTGCCATCACAGCTGGGGGTCTGCTGTAGACTTCTGTGCTCGTCATGATGGTACTCCTGTGAAAGCTATTAAGAGATTGTAATTTTGCTACACACAGAAGTACTGTAGCGTTGATGTGTATAGTACAAGCGATCGAATCATTGTATAGGCTGAAAAAAATGTTTTCAAAAATATCAAAAAAAATAAAATAAAATATGAAAGTTGAAATCACCCCTCTTTTCCCCCATTAAAATAATTAAATCATTTCCATAAAAGTTCTATCTATCAAAAAACATTAATTATCCTGATCGGTAAATGGCGCAATGAGAAAAAAGTTAAAATGTCAGAAATCTATTTTTTTCAATGCGATCAATACGTTGTTATCGCTGTGTTTGTATTGACCTAGAAATGTTTATTGCTGAATATCTTACTTTACCATAGAGTGAACACTGTAAATAAAAAAAATTGTGGAATTGCATTTTTTTCGCAATTTCAACATACTTAGAATTGTTTTCCTGCTTCCCAATAAATCACGAGAAAATGAATGCTGCCACTCAAAATTAAAGTTTGTTCTGCAAAAAAACAAGTTCTCAAATGGCTATATGGATATAAAAATGAAAAAGTTATGGTTCGTGGAAGGAGTGGACAAAATGCATAAATGGAAAATACCATGTTTTGTGCTTTATAAGATGCACTGGATTATAAAAAGCACCCCAAATTTGGTGAACGAAAAGAGGAAAAAAATCATTTTTAATGTTAAATGAGGTCAGTCTTATAATGCCAGTGTCTGTCTTACAATTAGATTATACCGTATACCTCATCCTGGTTCATGACCCCCCCCATCCAGGTATGTCCGCTCATCCTAGTACAAGGCCCCCGTGCTGGATATGGCCCCCTTGCTGGTACATAGCCTCAAAGCTGGTACATAGCCCCCATGATGGTACATAGCCCCCATGATTGTGCACACTTAAAAAATAATAAACGATCATATTCACCTCTCTATATCGCTTCCTTCAGCCTGCGCCATCCTTCTGTCTTCTGGTCCCAGGCATCTGATCATGTGAGCAGCGCGTGTAGCGATGACATCACTGTGCTGTAGCACTCACATGATTGGATGCCAGCATAGACAGACAGATTTCGTAGGCTACAGGGAGCAATATGGAGAGGCGAGTAATATGCATATCCATCCCAGGATAGTCACTGCTTTCCATCCAATAAAAGCGTTGCAAGGCAGCATCTAACCACACAGAATCGCACGGGGCTGCAGCTGCAGCCGCTGATCATATGGACCTGCTCATTTGGCTCATGCCATATGTGCCACTCCCTCCGCCCACCTTTCACTGTTGAGAGGTGATGGACAGGGGGATACAGTGAATATTATATAAGCCTAATGAGTGGGCCCACGTGACCATGAGCCACAGCAGCAGCCTGCTCCAGCCTCCTTCAACCCCCGGACATCACTCAAGAGCCGCCCCTACAGGACAGCACAAAGTAGATTTGGATCATAAACTGCACCTCTCACTTTCCCCATAAATTTGGGGGAACAAAAGTGCATCAGTGCATTTTATAATCTGAAAACTACGGTAGCCAAAATAGCCAAGTCAGGAAGTGGTTAAAAAAAAGTACTCCTGCAGGTGAACGATAAGTATATATATTCTTCTCACATTATCTTCCCCTGGTCATCTGTGCTCAGGTCTACCACTCAGACCTGCCCATTATACAGTTCTTGTTAGAAATTAGCAGACCGGTGAAAGTTTGCAATCTGGGGGCTCAGCTGGACTTTTTAAAAAGTTCTGTTCGGAACCTGAACTTGATCCGAAGCTCATTGGAAGTCACTGATTGAGAAGTTTTGCTCTCTGCCCACATACAGCCAGCCATAAACAAAACACTTCCTGGGAAAGGTGGAATTTTGTCATTTTTTTTTTTTATACACACTACATCCAATAACGCTGATTTTACTTCCAGTTCGATCCATTCAAACACTGCAAGCTGCTCTTACTGGGCTGACCACCAAAAGTACCCGAGCTCAGCAATGCTCACTCCAGCGGTTTGCGTACATAAAGCACCCGAACTCTAAACCCGAACACTGACAATTTTTAAAAAGCCTGTGTTTGATACAAACTCGGGTTCGCTCATTTCTTTGTACCAATTTGTGACAATATTCAACAATAAAAAAATTATTTTGGCTAAATCTCTTGGAGCATAGACAATTGTCACCCACTGGTGTAAAGGATTAAACAATAGTCAAGCACAACCCAACTTCACATAAGTAAAAATGAGACTGGTGCAGGTAAAGTTTAAAGAAAGCAGTCCAAACACTTCAATGAAATGAAAGTAGTGGGTAGCACTGTACTGTAAACACAATATTTGTAGTGCTTAAAGGGAACCTGTCAACTAGTTTATGCCTCCCCTGCTATCATTGTCTGTACCTGCAGCTTCATAATACTATTCTAATTGTCCCTATCTGAGCTCATAGTGTAATGTGAAAGGTGAAAGAAAAGCATTTATACACTCACATTTCCTTATGTAATGAGGCAGTCAGTCCCCAGCTTGGAGGACGGGTACTGTTTGGCAGGTTAATAGTTAACATTTCAGCCTTGTACTAGAACATGTTGGGAGACCTGATGTGATGTCACAACCATGTGACTACAATAGGCGGAGCTAAGTTCTCATAGAACAGAATATGTTTGCTGGCCTAGCTCCGCCCACCATGGTCACATGATCATTACATTACACAGGTCCTTTAGCTATCCAAGTTAAAAGTGAGTTAACTATTATCCTGCCAGACAGTCCCCCTCCTCCAAGGTGGGGACTGAAATGTAAGTGTATAAATGCTTTTTTTCACCATTCACATTACACTATGAGCTCAGACAGGGATGATTAGAATAGTATTATAAAGCTGCAGCTACAGTGATAGCTTGAGGGGCATAAACCACCTGAGAGGTTCCCTTTAAAATATCCTCCAGAGCGTCTCTCCTCTAACAAATTTATAGCACAGTAGATGGAAAAAACAAACACCTCAGCATGGCAAAAATGCAATCCTCCTTCACTTGCAATCTTCGAATATTTGGTACTGGTGACCCCAGAATACGGGCTGGGCTGTACTATAATCAGTCTTGTTCTCTGAGGTCATAAATATTGAAGGTGAAGGAGGGTCACATACCCAACAATGTTTGTTTTTCATCTACATACACTGTGTTCCAAATTATTATGCAGATGTACTTTTTCTCTGATTTTTCTAAATGGTTGGTGCAAATGACAGTCAGTGTAATAAAAGTCAAAACCCGTTAGAGTATACATCAAATTTTATTGAAGAAATCTCCCTATGATAACACTATAATTTAATTAAAAAAACTCTAAAAGCACTGTTCCAAATCATTATGCACAGTAGAGTTTGTAAACATTTGATATGTTTGAAAGAACTGAAAATGCTCATTTGTTGAATTTGCAGCATTAACAGGTCACATTCACTGAAATCAAAAGCTATTTAACTCCAAAACATCCTAACAGGCCAAGTTACATGTTAACATAGGAACCCTACTTTGATATCACCTTCACAATTCTAGCATCCATTGATATTGTGAGTTTCTGGAGAGTTTCTGCTTGTA
>JARQOC010002097.1:0-30042 GCA_033576535.1 Allobates femoralis
TGAATTCTGAAGTGTACCGGGATATACTTTCAGCCCAGATTCAGCCAAATGCTGCAAAGTTGATTGGACGGCGCTTCATAGTACAGATGGACAATGACCCCAAGCATACAGCCAAAGCTACCCAGGAGTTCATGAGTGCAAAAAAGTGGAACATTCTGCAATGGCCAAGTCAATCACCAGATCTTAACCCAATTGAGCATGCATTTCACTTGCTCAAATCCAGACTTAAGACGGAAAGACCCACAAACAAGCAAGATCTGAAGGCTGCGGCTGTAAAGGCCTGGTAAAGCATTAAGAAGGAGGAAACCCAGCGTTTGGTGATGTCCATGGGTTCCAGACTTAAGGCAGTGATTGCCTCCAAAGGATTCGCAACAAAATATTGAAAATAAAAATATTTTGTTTGGGTTATGTTTATTTGTCCAATTACTTTTGACCTCCTAAAATGTGGAGTACTTGTAAAGAAATGTGTACAATTCCTACATTTACTATGAGATATTTTTGTTCAACCCTTCAAATTAAACGTTACAATCTGCACTTGAATTCTGTTGTAGAGGTTTCATTTCAAATCCAATGTGGTGGCATGCAGAGCCCAACTCGCGAAAATTGTGTCACTGTCCAAATATTTCTGGCCCTAACTGTATATTGTGTTTTTAGGTGCGATGTGGCAACTTTAGTGTTTTACACTAATGATCATATTCTGCATATATTAGTGATAGGGGTTCTGCCATGAGCTAATTCCTGTCAAGCTCCTATCTACTATGTCTCATTACTCATTGTATTAGTTATATGTTTGTTAATGTGGGTATTAATTCCTTTTTCCCTTTCCCTCTCTTTCAGAACGCTAGATACTAACCCTGATGCAGCCTGTCATCTCCCTCACAAGCAGACTCCACTCAGAGCTGATCTTATGCTTGTTTCCCTGTGTTAATTAGATTTTGCCTACTGCGCATGCGCGAGGACAGCAACTTTACTAGTTTGCGTACCGCGCATGCGCCGACTTGCGTTTCACGATCGCTTCCGTGCGTTCCAGGCACAGGAAGCAGGAAGTGATTGTGCACATCAGCTGCACATTATTTATAGCGGCCATTTCACTACATTCACCCAGGCCCAGGACATCACATCGTATCACATACAGGTCTGTAACTGCAGCCAGTTTGGGGCATTTGAGTATGACCCTATTATAGCATGATTTGACTGGTTATTCAGGTTATAATAGCCAGCTTATATTGTTTGCTTTTTCATGTAGGTGCTGCATAGCACCGATGACCTTTTGCTTCCGTACCTGGGATTTCACTTAGGTGTGTATTCCTTAGTTGTGCTTCCCAGCAAATGACGCGATACCAAATGTTTATCTTTATCAAAACTTTATTTGTGGAGAGGTAACGCTCTCATCATTTTACCACACATTGGCATAAACAGGGTCGCAGCTCTTTAAAACGGGCAAACTGCCCACCAAACTAGGGTTCGGGAAGAATTACTGCCTTCGGCCTTCTGTTGCGGGTTTCTTTCCACCGGATAGCTACCCCTTTGCCTCCGCTGCGACTTTAAAACAACCTCAAAAACAAACAGGGAGGGAGGGTGGGAAACAGGTCCGGTCCAATGAGAGTGCCGGATGTTGTTGGGAAGGGCTTTTATAATGTGGGTGGACCCCTCCAGGAGGGGGTCCTCCTCCTCCCACGTCATAGCTGGGAGGAAGCTGGACTACGGGAAAATGAGGGGGGCCCAGCAGTCAGGGGGCACAGGGCTGGATTAAGGGTAGCCGGGGCCCGGGGCTGTTCAGACCGTGTGGGCCCCTCGGTCATGTGACGGGTCATCATATACCTGAAACAGATTAGCTGTGTTCCATTTAAGTAAAAAAAAATAAAAGCAAATGAAATAATGAAAAACCATGCAAAATAAAATGCTGCAAAAACACCCTGTGTGAACAAAACTTAAATACTGAGGTAAAGAAAACTCACCAAATACTCAGCGTGTGCATGAGACCTTACATATACTGAGGTAAAAACTGACCAAATACTCAGCGTGTGCATGAGACCTTACATATACTGAGGTAAAAACTGACCAAATACTCAGCGTGTGCATGAGACCTTACATATACTGAGGTAAAAACTGATCAAATACTCAGCGTGTGCATGAGGCCTTACATATACTGAGGTAAAAACTCACCAAATACTCAGTGTGTGCATGAGGCCTTAGGCTGACTTCACACCACGGTGTGATCCGGTCCGGGCTGTCCAGGATGACCCTGACAGCCCCGAACCGGATCAGCACACAGAATCGGAGGACCAAATGTGCCCTCCAGTCCTGTGTGCAGCCGGACGCAGCTGCAGCTGCTAATGATTCAGGACCGCGGCTCGCAGGGAGCTAGCCGTGGTTCTGAAAGAACAGCGGCGTGCAGCCGCCAGTGTCCGGTTCCCGGATCCTCTCGGACTGGGGCTATTCGGCCCCTTAGGCTCCCATGTTAGGGAGTGCCGGATTGCCCCGGATCCGGGCGAATCCGGGATCTGGCAAAGTGGGGAGATTTTTATCCCCGGACACAACAATGCTGCAAGCAACATTTTTGTGACCGGAGAGAATAATCCGAATTCTCCTGGATTACACCGCAGAGAAGAAACCGGATGGCAGAGAGCTGCCATCCGGCTCCATCCGGCCCCATAGGCTACTATGGGACCAAAAACCGGTCCGGGGCTGTGTGGTTTTACACCGGATAGCCCCGGACCGGATCACACCGTGGTGTGAAGCCAGCCTTACATATATTGAGGTAAAAACTGACCAAATACTCAGCGTGTGCACGAGGCCTTACATATACTGAGGTAAAAACTGACCAAATACTCAGCGTGTGCACGAGGCCTTACATATACTGAGGTAAAAACTGACCAAATACTCAGCGTGTGCACGAGGCCTTACATATACTGAGGTAAAAACTGACCAAATACTCAGCGTGTGCATGAGGCCTTACAAATACTGAGGTAAAAACTCACCAAATACTCAGCGTGTGCACGAGGCCTTACAGATACTGAGGTAAAAACTCACCAAATACTCAGCGTGTGCACGAGGCCTTACAAATACTGAGGTAAAAACTCACCAAATACTCAGCGAGTGCACGAGGCCTTACAAATACAGAGGGAAAAACTGACCAAATACTCAGCGTGTGCACGAGGCCTTACAGATACTGCGGTAAAAACTGACCAAATACTCAGCGTGTGCACAAGGCCTTACATATACTGAGATAGAAACTGACCAAATACCCAGCGTGTGCACGAGGCCTTACAGATACTGAGGTAAAAACTCACCAAATACTCAGCGTGTGCACGAGGCCTTACAAATACTGAGGTAACAACTCACCAAATACTCAGCGTGTGCACGAGGCCTTACAAATACAGAGGGAAAAACTGACCAAATACTCAGCGTGTGCACGAGGCCTTACAGATACTGAGGTAAAAACTGACCAAATACTCAGCGTGTGCACGAGGCCTTACATATACTGAGGTAAAAACTGACCAAATACTCAGCGTGTGCATGAGGCCTTACAAATACTGAGGTAAAAACTCACCAAATACTCAGCGTGTGCACGAGGCCTTACAAATACTGAGGTAAAAACTCACCAAATACTCAGCGTGTGCACGAGGCCTTACAAATACTGAGGTAAAAACTCACCAAATACTCAGCGAGTGCACGAGGCCTTACAAATACAGAGGGAAAAACTGACCAAATACTCAGCGTGTGCACGAGGCCTTACAGATACTGAGGTAAAAACTGACCAAATACTCAGCGTGTGCACAAGGCCTTACATATACTGAGATAGAAACTGACCAAATACCCAGCGTGTGCACGAGGCCTTACAGATACTGAGGTAAAAACTCACCAAATACTCAGCGTGTGCACGAGGCCTTACAAATACTGAGGTAACAACTCACCAAATACTCAGCGTGTGCACGAGGCCTTACAAATACAGAGGAAAAACTGACCAAATACTCAGCGTGTGCACGAGGCCTTACAGATACTGAGGTAAAAACTGACCAAATACTCAGCGTGTGCACGAGGCCTTACATATACTGAGGTAAAAACTCACCAAATACTCAGCGTGTGCACGAGGCCTTACAAATACTGAGGTAACAACTCACCAAATACTCAGCGTGTGCACGAGGCCTTACAAATACAGAGGGAAAAACTGACCAAATACTCAGCGTGTGCACGAGGCCTTACAGATACTGAGGTAAAAACTGACCAAATACTCAGCGTGTGCATGAGACCTTACATATACTGAGGTAAAAACTGACCAAATACTCAGCGTGTGCATGAGACCTTACATATACTGAGGTAAAAACTGATCAAATACTCAGCGTGTGCATGAGGCCTTACATATACTGAGGTAAAAACTCACCAAATACTCAGTGTGTGCATGAGGCCTTAGGCTGACTTCACACCACGGTGTGATCCGGTCCGGGGCTGTCCAGGATGACCCTGACAGCCCCGAACCGGATCAGCACACAGAATCGGAGGACCAAATGTGCCCTCCAGTCCTGTGTGCAGCCGGACGCAGCTGCAGCTGCTAATGATTCAGGACCGCGGCTCGCAGGGAGCTAGCCGTGGTTCTGAAAGAACAGCGGCGTGCAGCCGCCAGTGTCCGGTTCCCGGATCCTCTCGGACTGGGGCTATTCGGCCCCTTAGGCTCCCATGTTAGGGAGTGCCGGATTGCCCCGGATCCGGGCGAATCCGGGATCTGGCAAAGTGGGGAGATTTTTATCCCCGGACACAACAATGCTGCAAGCAACATTTTTGTGACCGGAGAGAATAATCCGAATTCTCCTGGATTACACCGCAGAGAAGAAACCGGATGGCAGAGAGCTGCCATCCGGCTCCATCCGGCCCCATAGGCTACTATGGGACCAAAAACCGGTCCGGGGCTGTGTGGTTTACACCGGATAGCCCCGGACCGGATCACACCGTGGTGTGAAGCCAGCCTTACATATATTGAGGTAAAAACTGACCAAATACTCAGCGTGTGCACGAGGCCTTACATATACTGAGGTAAAAACTGACCAAATACTCAGCGTGTGCACGAGGCCTTACATATACTGAGGTAAAAACTGACCAAATACTCAGCGTGTGCACGAGGCCTTACATATACTGAGGTAAAAACTGACCAAATACTCAGCGTGTGCATGAGGCCTTACAAATACTGAGGTAAAAACTCACCAAATACTCAGCGTGTGCACGAGGCCTTACAGATACTGAGGTAAAAACTCACCAAATACTCAGCGTGTGCACGAGGCCTTACAAATACTGAGGTAAAAACTCACCAAATACTCAGCGAGTGCACGAGGCCTTACAAATACAGAGGGAAAAACTGACCAAATACTCAGCGTGTGCACGAGGCCTTACAGATACTGCGGTAAAAACTGACCAAATACTCAGCGTGTGCACAAGGCCTTACAGATACTGAGGTAAAAACTCACCAAATACTCAGCGTGTGCACGAGGCCTTACAAATACTGAGGTAACAACTCACCAAATACTCAGCGTGTGCACGAGGCCTTACAAATACAGAGGGAAAAACTGACCAAATACTCAGCGTGTGCACGAGGCCTTACAGATACTGAGGTAAAAACTGACCAAATACTCAGCGTGTGCACGAGGCCTTACATATACTGAGGTAAAAACTGACCAAATACTCAGCGTGTGCATGAGGCCTTACAAATACTGAGGTAAAAACTCACCAAATACTCAGCGTGTGCACGAGGCCTTACAAATACTGAGGTAAAAACTCACCAAATACTCAGCGTGTGCACGAGGCCTTACAAATACTGAGGTAAAAACTCACCAAATACTCAGCGAGTGCACGAGGCCTTACAAATACAGAGGGAAAAACTGACCAAATACTCAGCGTGTGCACGAGGCCTTACAGATACTGAGGTAAAAACTGACCAAATACTCAGCGTGTGCACAAGGCCTTACATATACTGAGATAGAAACTGACCAAATACCCAGCGTGTGCACGAGGCCTTACAGATACTGAGGTAAAAACTCACCAAATACTCAGCGTGTGCACGAGGCCTTACAAATACTGAGGTAACAACTCACCAAATACTCAGCGTGTGCACGAGGCCTTACAAATACAGAGGGAAAAACTGACCAAATACTCAGCGTGTGCACGAGGCCTTACAGATACTGAGGTAAAAACTGACCAAATACTCACGTTGCACAGCCTTACATATACTGAGGTAGAAACTGACCAAATACCCAGCGTGTGCACGAGCCTTACAAATACGAGGGAAAACTGACCAAATACTCAGCGTGTGCACGAGGCCTTACAGATACTGAGGTAAAAACTCCCAATCCTCAGCGTGTGCACGAGGCCTTACAGATACTGAGGTAAAAACTGACCAAATACTCAGCGTGTGCACAAGGCCTTACATATACTGAGGTAGAAACTGACCAAATACTCAGCGTGTGCACAAGGCCTTACATATACTGAGGTAAAAACTGACCAAATACTCAGCGTGTGCACGAGGCCTTACAAATGCTTAGGTAAAAACTGACCAAATACTCAGCGTGTGCACGAGGCCTTACATATACTGAGGTAAAAAAATGACCAAATACTTAGCGTGTGCACGAGGTCTTATATATACTGTTGGTAAATCTCACCAAATACTCAACGTGTGATAAGTCATATGATTAGCACACAGGTGTAGATCCATAAATGCAACACAAGGAAAAAACAGTGGCACGCTATACATAACATAGATAGAACTATATATAACAGAGTAGGGGTGGGAAATTAAAGGTAGCAGGACCTCACACATAGCACCCAGTAGGAGCCCACAAATAGCCCCCTGTATGCAACAGGAGCCCACAAATAGCCTCCAGTATGCACAGGGCGCCCCACACAGCCCCCTTTATATAGCAGGAGCCCACACATAGCCCTGTGTATACAGCAGGAGCCTCAAATAGCCTCCTGTATGCAGCAGAAGCCCACATGTAGCCCTGTTTATACAGCAGAAGCTCACAAATAGCCTCCTGTCTGCAGCAACAGCCCACACATAGCCCCATGTATTCAGCAGAAGCTCACACATAGCCCTCTGTATTAGTGATGGGCGAATCCTAAATTACTCGGACTCGCTTGACTCTACCGAGTCCGAGCCCGGGACTCGCTACTCGTTGCGAGTCTAGCGAGTCCAATGTTAATGAATGGGGAAGCGAATAATAGCGAGTAATGTGTGATTTAAAAATCGCAGATGTGTGTCGGAAAGCGCTCGCATTGCCGTGTCGGAAGCCCCACTGGCAACTGTATTTTGCTGCTGTCTCCGAGGTCAAAGTCGCATGTGTTGGAGGCGAGGCAAGCGACTTTCTGCAGCAAACCCCATGCTTTGTGCAAACAGGAAATAAGCCGACTCGAGCTTCCTGGCTGGACGCGCAGAAAGTCACAGCGAGGAAGCATGGCTCCTGTCGACACCCTGCAATTAATTGCTCTGGTGGAGGCTCGGCCCCTGCTTTGGCTGCCCACTGACCCTGCATATGGGGATAATGTCCAGCGGACTACGGCCTGGAGGGAGATCGCACAGAGCGTTTTCCCAACGTTTCATCGTTGTGGCCATGATGTGCAGAGCAATATGGGTGAGTTAAATGTGTTCACACGTTATATTGCATTTACCGTATATAGTCGTGTATAAGCCGACCCGTGTATAAGCCGACCCCCCTACTTTAGCCCCAAAAAAGTGGGAAACCATATTGACCGCCATTCTTGTATACAGCGGCTATCACTGTTAGACATCCCCCCAGCAGAGTATACAGCTCCACCTGCAGAGTATACAGGCCCCCCCAGTGTGTATATATGCCACCGATATTAGGGTATACAGCCCCCCCGTGGGTACACAGGTCCCCCAGCACTGGCTATACATGGCCCCCAGTGATTATACAGGGCCCTCATAGTAGGGTCTACAGCCCCCCCGTGGGTATACAAGACCCCAGCAGTGGGTATACAGGGCCCCCGTGGGTATACAGGGCCCCCGTGGGCATACAGGGCCCCCATAGTAGGGTATACAGGGCCCTCAATGTGTTATAATGCGCCGTTGCATGGTTGCCTATATTTGGATGGGTTCACAATAGTACACTTAGTTTAAGGGCTGTTCCTCCTGGCTCTGAAGGCCAGGGGGTTGGGTGTATATAAATACCACTAATGAGCGGAGTCTGGTGCCCGCACTATTACATTCTCTATGCATTGACATGTGCCCTGCCCCATTTGTGATTGTGGCCACGTGAGCTCAATGTCCGTAATGCTGTTGATGATGTTCCACACTGTCGTTTCCATGTGCCTTGTATACACATTTCACACACAACATGATTAAAATGTTATTGTTGATTTTTACACATACTTTTAGTGTTTCAAATGTTAAAGAGGTCTAAACCCGGTTTGAAATCATTTCACAGTTGACCACATTATGAAGCGCTGGAGGAGCTGCCGCGACCAATTTAAGCGGCAACACCGGAGGATCCTGGAGGGGGGCCCGGAAGCTGGCCACGGTATAATATATTGCCACTATGAACGGCTGTCATTTCTGGAACCGGTGGCCCGTATGCCAAGGTATGTGTCTGCCGCACTGTTGTTTACTATTATTGTTATTATTATTTTTTAATATAGCGCCATTAGGTTCCATGGCACTTTACATGAGGATAAGGGTTAACGACAAAAAACAGTCCATGAAGACAATCAGGTCATACAGGTACAAGAGGAGAGGACCCTGTCCACGAGGGCACACAATGTACGTATGAAGCTCTATAATGAGTGTGCTGGTTTACATACCCACACAGGGGTTTGTTTCTGCCATGGTGCAACACAATTCTATCACCTTTGGCAATGATCCAGGACATACACATTTATAGTCACATTGTGACGTTTGGACAAATAAGCAATGTTCTGCAGGGTGGTCAGACACAATGTTCCGTGACCTCACAATTAGCTATTATTGTTGGCATGTTTGTGGAACAAAGCCATGTTCTTCCCTCCAATGGCCTCTAAGGTCTGTGGCCCTGTCTGGTTTGCCTGTCATAAGCCTCAGTTGTATCAGTTCCTAATGGCCTCGACTTGCATAAGGGCCACATACATCCCTACACATTTAGTTGTGGGTGTTTTTTTTCGGCAAAATAACGTTGCAAGGATATACCCCTTTTGCACTAAACTGTTTGTACACCATCCCAGATTGCTGACACATTCACACACATTTCAGAACATACCCTGTATCACTACAAATATGTGTGGTTCAGTTTTCCCATGGGTTTATTTGGGGCTGCAAGGTGATGGTGTAGATATTAGGGCCCACATGTGAATTGTACTTTTTTTGTCGTTAACTCATGGCCACATTACGAATCCTCCGGAAAACATAGCGTATTAATGCTGTATTAAATCAAACTAAAGAGGGCCATATTTTAAGTGCAACAGCCTTTTATGTCCAAGGTCCTTTAGGAAACCCGAGGTTTGTCCTTGCTGTTCCCGTTTTTTGGTTCGGCCCCGTTGGAGTAACTAAAACTGTCCATCTGTGCATACCACCTTGTTTGGCACCAACGATGTGTGACCTGCTGCTCAAAGACAACCCCATACTCTATGTCCATTACAGTCGTTTCAAATCCCAAGCCATCTGTTTGTTGTGTTTTATTTACCAAGACATTCCTGATTAGCATACATGGCAGCAACAAGGAGTGTAGGCCACTAACGGCAAATGCTCATGTGTCACCTATGCTGCAGGACTCCATTTCCTGTCTTGCTCACCTGCCCTATAGATCTTGGTTATGTGCATTGAGACCAAGGCCGTCCACACTGTGTGTTTTTGTGTCCATCTGATGGCAAAGAACCCTGAATAATGTGTTAGCCTCACAGTGTCAGGCTATAGCTTTGTCCACATACAGTTTCCACAAAAAGTCAAAACATTAGTTGTGGCCACTAATATGTCTTCAAGTGACTACATAGCTGTCCTGCCTAAGTCATGGCACAGTGTAATAGTGCAGACTAATTTTAAAATTTGTAATGTAATGGCAAAAAATCGTGGAGCAACACTACCCACACATAGAATATAGTTTGAGGCATGAGCCAAAAATGTCATTAATTTATTTGCTGCAATTCCATCTTAAGGGCAACAATGAAAAGACACAGAATACACAGATACACTGAGTCAAAAAAGCGTGCACATGTTATGTTTGGCCTATGGTTTTGTTTCCAAAGGCAACCCATTCACCAACTGTTTTTTATATTTACCCACAGAGCTGCTCACTTTCGGAGGCGGCGTTGGAACCCGCCACCACAGCTGCCTGAGGAGGGAGGGAGGCCCCTCAACCCCCACCAGATGAGGAGGAGGGAGTAGCACCACCACCACCACCGCCACCACCACCACCACCGCCGCCACCACCCACCACCACCGCCACCGCCGCCACCACCACCACCACCTTTGGGGCCGCAGATACAAGAAGAGGAGGATGAAGGGCCACACCAGCGCCCTCCAGTGCCGACTGCCAGCAGCAGTGTGGGGAGTCACTGGAACCCCAGCATCCCTGCTCTGATCCCGGGGGCACCACAAGACCGCAGAGGACAGTGTAGTGCTGACTTTGCCCGCAGTCTCATACCGTTCTTGGATGACATTCCATTCGAGAGAAGACTGCGGGCATGGTCAGCAATACACATTGTCCTCGATGCGTGTAGGCCCCCAAACCATCCTGGGCAGGTGTTTGATTTTTTGGAGGAGTGGCGGCTCAGCAGATCTAACATCCTGGACAGGGCCACACCCCGGGACAGGTATGTTGCGACCCAGAGGTGGTGTCCAAGAATCAGTGGCCTACCAAGCCAAGGCCAACCGGCCCAGATGCCCCAGCCTACAGGCTTCCAACCACTGGGTGAGGTACTGCATGGGGCCCTGGACCTACTCAACGACCAGGGTGATGGTGCCACGTTACAGCCAAGGCCGGAGGATGCGGCAACCTTCCACCAGCTGTAGACCCCTTCTTTTTTTTTTGTTTATTTTTTGTTCCTGTGCATTGCACAATTTCTTTGTTATGTTATTATTTTTTTTTACTAAGTTTAAACCCCAAAAAAAAAAAAAAAAAAAAAAAAAAACAATTCTGACATCTTTGCCATTATGGCGAAATAATACCCAGTTGACAAAAACTGCTTTGTGTCTGTCTTTTTTGAGGGAATGGATGTGTAGGTTTTTTTTGTGGGTGGGCTTAAAGTCATCATCATTAGCAAGTACTTTACGGCCCGCATGGCGCATGAAGGCACCTTGGTTATTATGTGGAAAATCATGACTGCACATACAAATGTTGCTTACAAATAAATAGTGCCTGTGTTTGTGGGTGGGTTACTTAATGACTCGGTATGGCAACAACACTGGGAACACAGATGCGATAGGCTGGGACGTCTACTTGCAACAGAGCGCGTCTACGCGTTTTTCTCCGTAGCGTACAGTGGGACCCTTCGCCATGCTCCAGCAGGATCTTAGTACAAGCCACGTTTTCGATGCAGGCATAGGCCTGTTGCCACAAAAAATTAGCCCAAGGGGCGAGATCAACTGTATTTGGAAGTTGAGGAGGCGCGTGGCCCATACTATTTGCTTGTCCTGAGAGCATAGTACAAGCAACGTATTCGATGCAGGTATAGGCTTGTAGCCTCAAAAAATTAGCCCAAGGGCGAGATCAACTCTATTTGGAAGTTGAGGAGGGCGCGTGGCCCATACTATTTGCTTGTCCTGTGAGCATAGTACAAGCAACGTATTCGATGCAGGTATAGGCTTGTAGCCTCAAAAAATTAGCCCAAGGGGCGAGATCAACTGTATTTGGAAGTTGAGGAGGGCGCGTGGCCCATACTATTTGCTTGTCCTGAGAGCATAGTACAAGCAACGTATTCGATGCAGGTATAGGCTTGTAGCCTCAAAAAATTAGCCCAAGGGGCGAGATCAACTCTATTTGGAAGTTGAGGAGGGCGCGTGGCCCATACTATTTGCTTGTCCTGAGAGCATAGTACAAGCAACGTATTCGATGCAGGTATAGGCTTGTAGCCTCAAAAAATTAGCCCAAGGGGCGAGATCAACTGTATTTGGAAGTTGAGGAGGGCGCGTGGCCCATACTATTTGCTTGTCCTGTGAGCATAGTACAAGCAACGTATTCGATGCAGGTATAGGCTTGTAGCCTCAAAAAATTAGCCCAAGGGGCGAGATCAACTGTATTTGGAAGTTGAGGAGGGCGCGTGGCCCATACTATTTGCTTGTCCTGAGAGCATAGTACAAGCAACGTATTCGATGCAGGTATAGGCTTGTAGCCTCAAAAAATTAGCCCAAGGGGCGAGATCAACTCTATTTGGAAGTTGAGGAGGGCGCGTGGCCCATACTATTTGCTTGTCCTGAGAGCATAGTACAAGCAACGTATTCGATGCAGGTATAGGCTTGTAGCCTGAAAAAATTAGCCCAAGGGGCGAGATCAACTGTATTTGGAAGTTGAGGAGGGCGCGTGGCCCATACTATTTGCTTGTCCTGTGAGCATAGTACAAGCAACGTATTCGATGCAGGTATAGGCTTGTAGCCTCAAAAAATTAGCCCAAGGGGCGAGATCAACATTTTTAAAATTTATGCAAGGCACTTGAGCCAAACTATATGTTTTATTTCAGTTTGAGAAATGCCCACAATGCAGGCATAGGCTTGTTGCCTTAAAAAATTCAGCCAAGAGACTGTTTTGGATTGTCTGACACTGACATAATTCAACGGTCAAAAAACATCACAAGTGCATGCATTATTAAAGTAACATTACTGACACTGATTGTGTAGTTTTGTTGTCATGCAGCAAGTGTAGCAGGAACATTATTTATCCAATCTTCTTAGCAGAGGGACATTGTTTATCCTTTGTGTAAGAAGAGGACATAATGTTTAAACCGCACTGAGCCAAACGTAACAAATTTGAAAATGTCCCTCTAGGTGTGGGTTCTCTCGTCTGAAGGGGTTAAGAACTTTGATGATATCCAGTCCTTGTTAAACTTAATGAGAGTGAGTCTGTCGGCATTTTCTGTAGTCAGCCGTGACCTTCTATCAGTGACAATTCCCCCAGCGGCACTAAAAACACGCTCTGATGTCACACTAGCAGCTGGGCAGGCCAGCAACTCCAAGGCATACAAAGACAGCTCAGTCCAAGCGTGAAGCTTGGAAACCCAGTAATTAAAGGGTACAGAGGGGTCGGTTAAGAAGCTGGTAGTGTCACACACATACTCGTTCAACATGTTTGACAATGTTTGTCTCCTAGACAAGGGACCGTAGGCACAATCCGTTGCAGATTGGAAGGTCTGTTGAACATCGCCCAGTTGGTGGACATCTTACCACCACCTCTTCTTGACAATGTGGCAGTTTGTGTTCGAACCAAAGGCTGCTGTGGCAAAGAGCTGCTTGTTCGTGGTATAGCGGAGTCAGATGGTGAAATTGACATTAAATTGTCAACCACCACACTTTTGAAATAATCCATCGTTAAGCCCCTTGGTGACTGCAACAGCAGCGATGGAAACTTGTCTTTGTAGCGTGGGTCAAGGAATGTTGACAACCAGTAGAGGTCGCTGTCATAGATGTTAATGACGCGTGGATCCTGGGACAGACATTGAGACATGAAGTCAGACATGTGTGCTAGGCTACAAAGACTCATGTCTTCTGTGTCACCAGACTGATGAACAATAGGCATCATGGTCTCAAAATCGGTCTCCGCCTCCTGCTCTTCAGCCCACCCATGCTGTACCGACATAAAACTGGGGTTGGGAGTTCCATCAGGGTGCACCTCAGTACCATGGAGAAATAAATCGTCTTCATCTTCCTCATCACTGTTTTGTTCTGCAGCCAATGTTGCCGGCTGAAATTGGCTTTGCTGGCTCTGATCCTGGATGTTAAAATGTGGATCCATAGCCCTCTGCTGTGCCCTCAATGATTCTGTTTTAAGATTCAGGAGAGAATCTGTAAGCAAACACAGCATGGGGATGGTGAGACTAATAATGGACTCATCACCGCTGACCAGTTTTGTGCAGTAATCGAAGTTCTCTAGAACCTCGCAAAGGTCAGCGATCCAGACCCACTCCATCGTACCAATGTGTCTTGTATTACTTCCTGGGTGACGGGCATGTTGCAGCTGATATTCCGCTATAGCCCTCTGCTGCTCATTGAACCTAGCCAACATATGGAATGTAGAATTCCATCGTGTGGGCATGTCGCAAATTAATCTGTGTTTGGCAAATTAAATTGCTGTTGAAGGGCAGATAGATTTGCAAGTGCCGTTGATGAATGTCGGAAATGTCCGCAATTTCTACGCACCTTCTCTAGTAGATCAGATAACTCTGGGTAATTTTTCAAGAATTTCTGAACTACAAGATTCAGTACGTGAGCCATGCAAGGCACGTGTTGAAGTTTACCGAGCTTTATTGCTGCAACAAGGTTTCGTCCGTTATCACTGACAACAAGGCCTGGTTGTAGTTGCAGTGGGGCCAGCCACTCATCTGTCTGTTGTTTAACACCTTTCCACAGCTCGTTTGCAGTGTGAGGTGTGTCACCTAGACAGATGAGCTTAAGAAGAGCCTGTTGTCGCCTGGCTGATGCAGTACTGCAAAGCTCCCAACTTTGACGTGATGTGGCGGACAAATCAGCAGTGGTCAAGGAAGTTGAAGACGCACATTGTGTTGTAGAAGTATATGAGGACGCGGACACCCGGAATGATGCTGTGCCGCTATTCGTGGAGTTGGTAGGATCGCAGATATTCCACTATTACACTTTGGGACACTCTCGACAAGGTTGATCCAGTGAGCTGTCAGGGATATGTATCTGCCCTGTCCACAAGTACTTGTCCAGGTATCAGTTGTCAGGTGAACTTTTCCGCTCACAGCATTTGTCAGTGCACGCTTCAAGTTGTTAACCACGTGCAGATGTAGCGCGGGTATGGCAGTACGTGAAAAAAAATTGCGACTGGGGACAGTGTATCGTGGTGCTGCCACAGCCAACAACTCCCTAAAAGCCTCAGTATCAACAAGCCTAAATGGCAGCATTTCTACAGCTAACAGCTTAGAAATTTGCGCTGTCATTTGTCGAGAAAAAGGGTGTGTGGATGGGTGCTTCCGCTGCCTCTCATACAGCTGTGGAACAGACAACTGGACATTTGGCGCAGACTCACAAGTCACTTGACTACTGTCATATCTCTGGTCTAACGCAGCTTGTGGTGAGATCGTATGAGTAGGAGCTGCTGCATGAACAGTAGATGGTGAAGGACGATTCTGAAGTGGCATAACAGTGTTGAGGTCAGAAGGCCCTGATGTCGAACCCTGATGGGCCAACCACTGACTTGGGTGCTTAAGAGTCATGTGTTTTCGCATACTGCTCGTGCTCAAGTTTACTTTGCCCTGGCCTCTGCTCAGCCTGGCATAGCAGATGTTACATATAACCACATTTGGTACTGATGGGCTATCTTTGAAAAATTTCCAGACAATGGATGTTCGTCCTTTAGGTTGTGGTGTAGGAACTGAAGGATGAGTCTGGCCAACACAAACTGTAGACACATTTTGGCCAACTGTTCTTAAAGTTGGGGCAACAGTTGGTACAGTTTGTGCAACAGTTGACACAATTTGGGCTACTGTTGTCACAGCTTGGATTCGGGATAAAGGAGTAAGCCTGGGTGCTTTAGGCGGTGGTACATAACCACTTTCCTCCTCCTGGCTGCTCTGTTGGCTCTGCATGTCAAGTGTCCAGGTTGGATCAGTGGTCTCATCATCCACCCCCTCCTCCTCAAAGTCATCTGGATAACGTGACTGGTCAGGCTGGCCAGATGAGATGTGTGTCTCATCATCATCATCATCCTCCACCTCCTGAGACGGTCTATGGCTTTGTTGAAAGGGACGTTCTTCAGGACGAGGTGAATCCAAACTTTGTCCATAGATGGAATGTACGTCTGGTTCAAGTATCTGTTCAGGCAGTGACAAAGAAAGGTCCGGTTGTCTGAATGGCTGATAAGAACCAAATAAATCTTCCGAATGCCCAAGTTCACGGTCTAAATTTTTCCTCCGTCTGGCGATGGCTTGAGGAAATAGGAAGATTTTGTGGATTAGATGACCCCGCTTTGTCAGTAGCGGCACTTGAATATGGTGTCAAGGATGATTGTGTGCTGCCAGAACCCGTGGTTGAGGTCTTGTCAGCCATCCAAGATGTTATTTGGTCTTGATCTTCCGCCCTCAAGACACGTTTCGGTTGAGTACTGGGAAATTTAGACAGCAGGAAGGTGGATCGATCAATCCTTGTCTGTCTACTTCTACCAGTGCCTTGTTGTTCACGACTGCTAGGGCCCCGACCTCGTCCCTGTCCCTTTGCAGACTGGTTTTTGGGAATTTGGTGTTTTTGGGACATTGTTGACAAATGCACAGCCACCGAGATGGAGTTAGGTGTTGATGCAGGCGTCACTTACTGGCGGGTTAAGTGTGTGCTACCACTTGACAGTGAAGCACTACACTATTCCCTGAAAAAATTAGAAAGTGCGCACAGCCACCGAGATGGAGTTTGGTGTTGCTGCAGGCGTCACTTACTGGCGGGTTAAGTGTGTGCTACCACTTGACAGTGAAGCACTACACTATTCCCTGAAAAAATTAGAAAGTGCGCACAGCCACCGAGATGGAGTTTGGTGTTGCTGCAGGCGTCACTTACTGGCGGGTTAAGTGTGTGCTACCACTTGGCAGTGAAGCACTACACTATTCCCTGAAAAAATTAGAAAGTGCGCACAGCCACCGAGATGGAGTTTGGTGTTGCTGCAGGCGTCACTTACTGGCGGGTTAAGTGTGTGCTACCACTTGGCAGTGAAGCACTACACTATTCCCTGAAAAAATTAGAAAGTGCGCACAGCCACCGAGATGGAGTTTGGTGTTGCTGCAGGCGTCACTTACTGGCGGGTTAAGTGTGTGCTACCACTTGGCAGTGAAGCACTACACTATTCCCTGAAAAAATTAGAAAGTGCGCACAGCCACCGAGATGGAGTTTGGTGTTGCTGCAGGCGTCACTTACTGGCGGGTTAAGTGTGTGCTACCACTTGACAGTGAAGCACTACACTATTCCCTGAAAAAATTAGAAAGTGCGCACAGCCACCGAGATGGAGTTTGGTGTTGCTGCAGGCGTCACTTACTGGCGGGTTAAGTGTGTGCTACCACTTGGCAGTGAAGCACTACACTATTCCCTGAAAAAATTAGAAAGTGCGCACAGCCACCGAGATGGAGTTTGGTGTTGCTGCAGGCGTCACTTACTGGCGGGTTAAGTGTGTGCTACCACTTGGCAGTGAAGCACTACACTATTCCCTGAAAAAATTAGAAAGTGCGCACAGCCACCGAGATGGAGTTTGGTGTTGCTGCAGGCATCACTTACTGGCGGGTTAAGTGTGTGCTACCACTTGGCAGTGAAGCACTACACTATTCCCTGAAAAAATTAGAAAGTGCGCACAGCCACCGAGATGGAGTTTGGTGTTGCTGCAGGCATCACTTACTGGCGGGTTAAGTGTGTGCTACCACTTGACAGTGAAGCACTACACTATTCCCTGAAAAAATTAGAAAGTGCGCACAGCCACCGAGATGGAGTTTGGTGTTGCTGTAGGCGTCACTTACTGGCGGGTTAAGTGTGTGCTACCACTTGGCAGTGAAGCACTACACTATTCCCTGAAAAAATTAGAAAGTGCGCACAGCCACCGAGATGGAGTTTGGTGTTGCTGCAGGCGTCACTTACTGGCGGGTTAAGTGTGTGCTACCACTTGGCAGTGAAGCACTACACTATTCCCTGAAAAAATTAGAAAGTGCGCACAGCCACCGAGATGGAGTTTGGTGTTGCTGCAGGCAGGGCCGCCACTAGAAATTTTGGGGCCCCTTACTAGCAAAATTTTGGGGCCCCCCCTGAGACTCCACCCCAACTCCGCCTCCACCAAGCTCCGCCTCCATCCAGGTTCCGCCTCCACCCACGCTCCGCCTCCACCCATCAAACCTTCCATAGTTTCACCACCCACTATTGGAAAAACTCCCTTTCTGCACCACGTCCTCGCCAATCACTCATTAATCTCTTTCTATACATTGTTCTTTATCAGAGCTGTGGAGGGATGTGAACAATAAATGCCACATGAGGCAGAATAACACTGGTGCTGTTATTCATCACCTTGTACAGGGTGGGGTGCCTTTTTGCTGCTGGAGGGACATTTGGAAATTTCTACCGTCATTTAGGGGCCGCACATCACCATGAAAATTACCGGCTACATTAAATTAATGACCTCACCTAATTTGATGGCTGCAGCTGCTCCTCTGTGTCCTGCGATGTCCGGTGATATCTGATCTTCCAGCTTTGTGTTGGTCTGGAGCACAGTCGACTCTGTGACAATAAGTTTTGTAAATCAAATACACGACATAGGAAATTGTTATATATACAATAATACAGGACAAAGAGTATATACAGCACTGCAGAGGGCTAGGGGACACAGACTGGGGGTGAGCTGAGCTCTGCAGGAGCCACAGAGATGTATGGTCTCTCCCCGGGCCCCCACCCATTGAGGGGGTGAAGTGAGCTCTGGATCCAGGGGTCACAAGCTTCCAGAAAATGGCAGCGGATCTCGATTACTTATTATTATCAGAGACTCTGGAGAAGAATGCTACCGCAAAGACAGCCGAGACTTTAAGAGCGGGAGCAGCATCTGCTGGGGGTTACCACTAGTACACACACCTCGTACGCACGCGCGCTCAGCTCCGTACACCTCATAACGCACGTGGCTCAGCTCCGTACACCCTCATACGCACGCAGCTCAGCTCCGTACACCTCGTACGCACGCGGCTCAGCTCCGTACACCTCATACGCACGTGGCTCAGCTCCGTACACCTCATACGCACGCAGCTCAGCTCCGTACACCTCGTACGCACGCGGCTCAGCTCCGTACACCTCATACGCACGTGGCTCAGCTCCGTACACCTCGTACGCACGCGGCTCAGCTCCGTCACACCTCTACACACTCGGCTCTGCTCCGTACACCTCGTACACACTCGGCTCCGCTCCGTACACCTCGTACGCATGCAGCTCAGCTCCGTACACCTCATACGCACGCGGCTCAGCTCCTTACACCTCATACGCACGCGGCTCAGCTCCGTACCCTCATACGCATGCGGCTCAGCTCCGTACACCTCGTACACACCGGCTCTGCTCCGTACACCTCGTACACACACGGCTCTGCTCTGTACACCTCGTACACACTCGGCTCTGCTCTGTACACCTCGTACACACTCGGCTCTGCTCTGTACACCTCGTACACACTCTACTCCGCTCCGTACACCTCATACGCACGCGGCTCAGCTCCGTACACCTCATACACACTCGGCTCCGCTCCGTACACCTCGTACACACTCGGCTCCGCTCCGTACACCTCGTACACACTCGCTCTGCTCCGTACACCTCGTACACACTCGGCTCTGCTCCGTACACCTCGTACACACTCGCTCTGCTCCGTACACCTCGTACACACTCGGCTCTGCTCCGTACACCTCGTACACACTCGGCTCTGCTCCGTACACCTCGTACACACTCGGCTCTGCTCTGTACACCTCGTACACACACGGCTCTGATCCGTACACCTCGTACACATGCAGCTCAGCTCCGTACACCTCGTACACACTCGGGTCTGCTCTGTACACCTCGTACACACTCGGCTCCGCTCCGTACACCTCGTACACACTCGGCTCCGCTCCGTACACCTCGTACGCATGCAGCTCAGCTCCGTACACCTTGTACACGTTGTTCCCTCCGTACACCTTGTACACATGTGGCTCTGCTCCGTACACCTCATACGCACACGGCTCCACTCCGTACACCTCATACATACGTGGCTGTGCTCCGTACACCTCGTATACATTCGGCTCTGCTACATCCACACTGTAAATCCATCCTGACCACAGATACACTTTACCTCATCCAGCACCATGACAACTGAGGAGCTGATCATGTGACTCCTGACTCCTCCCCTCCAAGTGACGTCATCACAGGTCCTGTATGAACAGAGCAGCTATGTAGCGTACTGCTCTGCAGGTGGAGAACAATGGGGGGATCCCGGGCCCCCACAGGCTAATAGAGGCTGGGCAGCTCCCTGGGCCCTGTGCATTGAGGCCTGGGATGGGTGTGCCGGGCCCCCACAGGCTAATAGAGGCTGGGCGGGCCCTCTGTGCTTTAAGGCATTGGTGTGGCGGGCCGGCCCCCACAGGATAACAGTGGCTGGGCGGGCCCGGGCGGCGGCTGGGTGGTTCCCTGGGCTCTGTGCATTGAGGCCTCTGGGCCCGGGGGCGGGGTGAATGTGGATGGGCGGGCCGCAGGGCTTCCACAGGATAATAGATGGTGGGCGTGCCTGGGCGGCGGCTGGGGCGGTTCCCTGTGCTTGCTGGCCTGCCCAGCCAGCCCCAGCCTGTGTGTGTGTGAGTGTGACGGACGGCCCCGCCCCGCCCCTGGCTGATATGATGATGACGACGACTCGACGAGACTCGTCAGGTCAGCTGCGCAGGCAGGCAGCGCCGGCGCGTATGAACTACTGTGTAGTCTAGTGACTGTGCCACTGCTGCTGCTGGCCAAATGGGCGGGCCTCATTGCTCCAAATGGCCCCGCCCACAGCCAGAGCGCCCGGGCCCCCCCTGCTGTTTGTTTTTTGGCCACGCCCCCTCCACTTTTCTTCGGGCCCCATACAGCTGTATGGCCTTTAAGCCCCTATTGGCGGGACTGGCTGCAGGCGTCACTTACTGGCGGGTTAAGTGTGTGCTAACACTTGGCAGTGAAGCAGCACACTATTCCCTGAAAAAAATTATTAAGTGCGCACAATTAGTCGCAGAAGTAGGTGGCGTACGTGCTATTTGCAGCTAGGAGAGCAGCAACGCACTGTTCTGCCACAGACAAAATAACGCTGAAGGGGTTTTTTAGGACCCAAAATCTATCAGCTGGCAAAAAATTGTAAATAGTACCTCAGCTAAGCCTCTCACTTCAGCTATTAGAACAGCTGAGTGAGTAAGCGAAGCTATGAGGTCGCTCCTGTGAACACTGTAAAGGCTGCAGCTCCCTGCTTCCCTGCCTGCCTAAAGTGTCACAGTACACAGTACTCCTCTGTCCTCCTGCTAGCTCTCACAAGAGCTTTTGGGGTTAATATAAGGAATCTTGAAGTTCCCTACACTCACTGACAATCCCTATGATCTGCTCCAGAATCTACCTCACCCTGTTCTAGCTCAGATCTTCAGAGAAATGTGCTCAAAATGGCGGTGGCAAGGCTTATATACAGCCTTGCCTGTCATCGATGACATAGCCATCACGATGACAGAAGCCAATCATAGTAATGCCAGAAGAAGAGGGCTGTGGCATTACTGAATAAGATTGGCTAACATCCTTGTCCATCTTCACAATTTGTCTGACCTAACACCTAGGCTGTCTCGGAAGATTTGTCGGAACATAACAGTTCTGTATTCGCGAGTCCCGAATACAGAATACAGGACTCGGATTCGTAGACTCGCTAGGATTCGCTAGGTCGCTACGACTCGCTCGGAATCGCTACTTACAGCGGGTATCCGTGAAGCGTGGCCATTCTCTAAACGATTTGGGGAGATTCAAGCTACATAGCGATGTGATAGAGCGAGTCTCGCTAGTAAAACTAGGATTCCCATTAAATTGCATTGGACTCGCTACTTTGCGAGTCCTCGCTGGGAAACTCGCCGAGTAGCGAGTCCTGCGAGTCCCTTACTACTCGCCGAGTAACGAGTCCTAGCGAGTAGATTCGCCCATCACTACTCTGTATACCACAGGAGCCCTCAAATAGCCTAAATATGCAGCAGAAGCCCACGAATAGCCTCATGTATGCAGCAGGAGCCCATACATAGCCCTGTGTATAAAGCAGGAGCCCACACATAGCCCAATATATACAGCAGGATCCCACACATAACCTGCGGTATGCAGCAGGAGCCAACACACAGTCCCCTGCATATAGCAGGAGTCCACACACAGCCCCCTGTATACAGCAGGAGACCACACACACACAAAAACGCAAATAGGCACACTCAAGAAAGCAGATAGGACGCATGCGCAGGCACAAGAACGCAAACAAGCATAAGCACGCACAAGAGCGCAGACAGGCATGTGCACAAGAACACAGACAAGGAGAAAACACAGGCACAAAATGCAGGCACAAGAACACAAACACATACATGCACAAGAACACAGACAGGCACACACATGCACAAAGACACAGACAGGCAAACACATGCACTAGAACGCAGACAGGCACACGCATGTATGAGAACTCACACAGGCACATGCATACAGAAGAACACAGACAGGCCCACTCATGCACAAGAACACAGACAGGCATACATGCACAAGAACAACAGACTGCACACGCCACACACATGCAGAAGAACACATGGGCAAATGCTGGTCCCCACATACTGTGCCCCTCCTTCTAGATATATTGCTTGTTTCATCATGTATGTAATGGATATATAAATGCATGATGTGAGCAAAATATCCAGATGGAGCAAACACACAGTGTACAGCAGGGTCTGGGACCCTTGAAATGATGCATCATGCAACTGTATCCAAGATGGAGGGTGAAGTGCACACTTGTGCTGGGGGCTGGGATATTCGAAATGATGCATCATTTCAAGGGTCCCAGGCCCCTGCTGTACACTGTGTGTTTGCTCCATCTGGATATTTTGCTCACATCATGCATTTATATATTATATCCATTACATACATGATAATAGAAGCAAAATATCTAGATAGAGGGCACAGTGTGCAGTACCAGCACTTGCCCCCATGTAGTTTTTGGAAAGTCCTATGCTCCTCCACTGCCTGTAGTCTCCCCATACACTGACCGCCGTTGTGACTGGATCACATTACATACAGAGCTGTGAAGTGCAGGCACAGCAGCAGGAGTAGCACAAATATACAATAATCAGGCTGAGGCATCCGGGGCACCTTCTCTTCTTGCCGCCGTCGGGTCTCTGAGTGCAAGCTGGGCTCCCCACCTCCCAGCACACTCAGAGGAAGCAGCTCCTCTCTGGCAGGGAGGTATGCATGGATGGTGGCTCCAACAGCTGCACGCACTCACGCTCTGCCCTGCCACCCGCGGTGCCGCACGTCATTAAGAGGTGGCCCGCCCCCAGCATCTTATAAATCACCGCGATGCAGCTTCTGCTGTGGATTATAATGGAGGCATTGGGGGCTATTTACTTTTTGGAACTTGGCCCTCCGAGACCTGGCCCGGGGCGTAGCCCCATTTGACCTCATTATAATCGCCACTGAGGGGGCAGCAGCCAAATCTGCGGCTGAAGTGCCCCTCATTGTATTTGTTTTTGATGGTATTTCATTCTCTGTTTAAACTTGCATTCTGATTGTCATGTGTTCTGTATAGACGTTATAGATCCATCCCCTGATGAAAAACTTTTGTTTGAAACGATCGTCGGGAGTTGGAATTCAAATGAAATAAAGGATCAATTATATTTATTTTGCCTACGTCTTTTTTTGGTGTGCCAGGATCACATTTTATATAATTGACGTTATTTTCCCTTGAGCACCACGATTCAGTGAGCATACTCTTATTCTTCTAAACATAAAATATACCTTGTCCTGGTTAAAAAATATGTAGCATGAATCAACATTTGAGTGCAATTATTGAAGTTATGAAAAAAAATTTTTAAGTTAAGCATTTTCCAAGGTACCATGTCTGGAGGTTGCAGAGTTGCCATGGATTATTGTGGGAATTCTGCAAATTTGCAGCAAAACCACATGGAAACGTCCATACAGATCTAGACATACGGAAAGTCTACATGTCTATGCTGCTGGTGGACATGTGCCATTACTCCCATGTAAACCAGGCTGTCATCACGTACCTAAATGTATAAGTTACTGAAATACGACCTAATGCAAAGAACATAACATATATTTTCTTGGGATGGAAAATTAATATCCAAGGTTATACCTACTCAACAGTTCAGAAGAACATTCCTAACAAAGTGGCCTTCATCCATAGATTATGTGTATATTTTTAGGTTATGTGGATAATAATTAACGTTCTCTTGTGTAAGGGGAGGTGATTTTTTGGGTATAAATATCTGTGGTTTCCCCTTCGTACTCATTCTGGATCCATCATGAAGTTCCTCCTGATCTGTGTGCTCCTCGGAGCAGCCGGTAGTTTTGGATCCTTCTTCTGAAGGACATTGTTCATTGTGATACATTTTTTTGCCATCTTGTTGATTATTTTTGTTATGATATTCTGAAATCTTCATTATGTTACACTCATTAGTAGTGATGACCGAGCCCTACCATGCTCCGGTGCTCGTACTTGTGACGAGTAATGGAATGCTTGGATGGGCGCAACTTGAGTAAACCGAGTCCAGTAGAAGTCAACATGGAACGCCATCATGTTTTTTATTATATTCCTACATTTTCCTTATGTTACACTCATGAGAAGTCAACGTAACGATATATAACCAGATTTATTGTAACCTTCTCACTGCCTTTGAGGATGATGACAAGATTGTCGGAGGTTACACCTGCGGCAAGAACTCCGTCCCCTGGCAGGTGTCCCTGAACTCCGGCTACCACTTCTGTGGTGGATCCCTGATGAACAGCCTGTGGGTGATCTCCGCCGCTCACTGCTACAAGGCGTAAGTTACCAAAATTCTGACCAAAACTGAGATTGATGTAATGGTTCAGCTTTTATTATTTACTATTGGTTTTTTGGGGAGCAGTTTGATGCAAATACAGTTTTTGACACCGACACTCTTGCTAAGACGGTGTATTTGTGGACGGCCAACATATTCACAAATATATATGGAAAGCTGAAACAATGTTGTATCAAGGACACAAAACATTAAATTATGTGGGCTTAAAGCATTCATTACTAATCAATATCTGCTGTTTCCTCTGATGTTGTGAGCTCCCATTGGGTCGGATTCCCTAAAATTAAAACATTTCGGCCACCATTGTTTTAGAAAACCCTTAATAACGTGGACACTGAGCTCCAATTCCATCAGGTCTTAGAATGTTGACTTTCTTATACAATAATCAGTCAAACATTTTGAATAAAGGGTAAGCTTCTCTCCTTATAGAGAGTAACACATGAGGTCCTGCCTGGCGTGTCACTCTCCATAGGAAGAAGCCTTACCACTAAGGGTACGGACACACTGGTGTGAAACATTTTTTTCAGTTATCTGAGCTACAGAATGATAATGTATCAATTAAAAAATCAGATGCCGAGATTTTTGTCGACCCATAGATTGCATTGAATCGCATACTGTCGCAGCATGTGGTGACTGACTCGTCATCTGTGAATCGGACGAGAAAAAAAATGTCCGACACTCGCAAATGTTTTCTTGGACATTGAATAACATTGGTCCGGCTGTAATGCGATTTTTACTCAATTGCATCGTCCGAGTTTCACGTCAGTGTGTGTGAGCCCTAAGCTGGAGCTGCAGAACAAATACAGTTAGGGCCAGAAATATTTGGACAGTGACACAAGTTTTGTTATTTTTAGCTGTTTAGAAAAACATGTTCAGAATACAATTATATATATAATATGGGCAGAAAGTGCACACTCCCAGCTGCAATATGAAGTTTCCACATCCAAATCGGAGAAAGGGTTTAGGAATTATAGCTCTGTAATACATACCTCCTCTTTTTCAAGGACCAAAAGTAATTGGACAATGGACTCTAAGGGGCTGCAATTAACTCTGAAGGCGTCTCCTCGTTAACCTGTAATCAATGAAGTAGTTAAAAGGTCAGGGGTGGATTCCAGGTGTGTGGTTTTGCATTTGGAAGCTGTTGCTGTGACCAGACAACATGCGGTCAAAGGAACTCTCAATTGAGGTGAAGCAGGACATCCTGAGGCTGAAAAAAAGAAAAAATCCATCAGAGAGATACAACATGCTTGGAGTAGCAAATCAACAGTTGGTACATTCTGAGAAAAAAGGAATTGACTGGTGAGCTTGGGAACTGTAAAAGGCCTGGGCGTCCACGATGACAACAGTGGTGATGATCGCCGCATACTTTATTTGGTGAAAAAGAACCCGTTCACAACATCAACTGAAGTCCAGAACACTCTCAGTGAAGTAGGTGTATCTGTCTCCAAGTCAACAGTAAAGAGAAGACTCCATGACAGTAAATACAAAGGGTTCACATCTAGAATGCAAACCATTCATCAATTCCAAAAATAGACAGGCCAGAGTTAAATTTGCTGAAAAACACCTCAAGAAGCCGCTCATTCTGGAAAAGTATTCTATGGACAATGAGACAAAGATCAACCTGTACCAAATGATGGGAAGAAGAAAGTTTTGAGAAGAAAGGGAATGGCACATATCCAAGCACACCACATCCTCTGTAAAACATGGTGGAGGCAACGTGATGGCATGGGCATGCATGGCTTTCAATGGCACTGGTCACTGTGTTTATTGATGACATAACAGCAGACAAAGTAGCCGGATGAATTCTGAAGTGTACCGGGATATACTTTCAGCCCAATTCAGCCCAAATGCTGCAAAGTTGATTGGACGGGCGCTTCATAGTACAGATGGACAATGACCCCAAGCATACAGCCAAAGCTACCCAGGAGTTCATGAGTGCAAAAAAAGTGGAACATTCTGCAATGGCCAAGTCAATCACCAGATCTTAACCCAATTGAGCATGCATTTCACTTGCTGAAATCCAGAGTTAAGACGGAAAGACCCACAAACAAGCAAGACCTGAAGGCTGTGGCTGTAAAGGCCTGGCAAAGCATTAGAAGGAGGAAACCCAGCGTTTGGTGATGTCCATGGGTTCCAGACTTAAGGCAGTGATTGCCTCCAAAGGATTCGCAACAAAATATTGAAAATAAAAATATTTTTTTTGGGTTAATTATTATTTGTCCAATTACTTTTGACCTCCTAAAATGTGGAGTGTTTGTAAAGAAATTGTACAATTCCTACATTTTCTATCAGATATTTTTGTTCAACCCTTCAAATTAAACGTTACAATCTGCACTTGAATTCTGTTGTAAGAGGTTTTTCATTTCAAATCCAATATGTGTGCATGCAGAGCCCAACTCGCCAAAATTGTGTCACTGTCCAAATATTTCTGGCCCTAACTGTATATACTGTATATGGTGCAATTGTAATTATAAATCGAGATTAGAGTTCTATACTTAAATTATGGGACTTAAACTTTGCATCATAATAATAGCACTGATGTATATTACATTCTTATTCATCTAATGTATCTTCTGCAGGAGCATGCAGGTCAACTGGGAGAGCACAACATCGCCGTCAGTGAAGGTACCGAGCAGTTCATCAACTCCGCTAAAGTCATCAGACATGCCAGCTACAACTCCAGGACCCTGGACAATGATATCATGTTGGTCAAGCTGGCCTCCGCCGCCACCCTCAACTCCTACGTCCAGGCTGTTGGTCTGCCAAGTGGCTGCCCCTCTGCCGGCACCAGCTGTCTGATCTCCGATGGGGCAACACCCTCAGCAGTGGAAGTAAGTCAAGAAATACAGAATATATTATTTGAGAAACTAAAACATATTGTTATAAGTTGAACATGTTTTAGGTGTCATTGACATGTACTTAGTTGGAGTTTGTTCAGTGCTAGAAACTGCTCAAGGGGAGACTTCTCAGGGAGGACACTGCTCTGGGGTGGAGACTTCTCAGGGAGGACACTGCTCTGGGTGAGACTTCTCAGGGGAGGACACTGCTCTGGGTGGAGACTTCTCAGGGGAGGACACTGCTCTGGGGTGGAGACTTCTCAGGGAGGACACTGCTCTGGGGTGGAGACTTCTCAGGGGAGACACTGCTCTGGGTGGGAGACTTCTCAGAGATAGAAACCATTCAGGGGGTGGAGACTTCTCAGAGATAGAAACCATTCAGGGTGGAGACTGCTCAAGAAGAAGACCGCTCAAGGAGGAGACTGCTCATGGGAGAGGCTCAAGGAGGAGAATGGTCAGAGGTGGAGACTGCTAGAAGTAGAACTGTTCAGGGGTGGAGACTGCTAATGGGATACATAGCCGCTCATGCTGCACACACTTAAAAAATAATGAACAGTCTTTCCTATTGTGCCATCCCTCCATGTGTTTGCTTGTGCCAGCGTCTAATGAGTCACGTGAGCAGCGTGCATGGTGATGACATCACTCTTCTGTGCCACTTACATGACCTGATGCCAGCACAAGCAGACACACGGAGGGTTGGCGCCGCTACAGGAAGAGATAAAGAGGTATGTCCTCCATCGATGATAGTCACTGCTTTCCATGCAATGAAAGTATGGAGGCATTGACTATCCACACATTGCACGGGGCTGCAGGTGCATTAGGTTAATGTAATGGGTGCTGGATGGACAGGGGATGCAGTAAATATTATATGAGCCTAATGAGCGGGCCCATGTTTCCTCAGCCTGGCTCTGCAGCCTGCAACAGCCTCCTCCAGCCCCTGGACACTGCTCCATGCACCCTCCCTCCCCTACACACAGCATGTATTTGGATATGTATTGGATTAAAAAACGCACCCCCCACTTTCCCCAAAATTGGGGAAAACAAAAGTGCGTTTTATAATAAAAAAAAATCCGGTTATATTCTATGTAAATTTTCTTGCAGCAAACATGCCCAACCTCCTCCAGTGCGTGGACGCCCCTGTCCTGACCGCCGCCCAGTGTAGCAACGCCTACCCAGGAGAGATCACCGGAAACTGATCTGTGTTGGATTCTTGGAAGGAGGCAAGGATTCCTGCCAGGTAATGTTTATTCATAATCTCATGACTTGCAGATCTGTGACCCTTGGGTGCAGGTCGGCTCTAGTTTTTTCTGGCCCCGGACAAAGCAGTGTCAGTGGGCTCCTTAACACATACCATGATTCATGAATATAATATAGAAGCTTTGGCGTTTATAAATAATATAATATATATATTATATATACATATATATATATAATATAAATATAGAGGCTCCTGGTGGGCTGTATTATAAAAATTGAGGCTGTTTGGGGCTATATAATAAATATAGCCCAGCACAGCATCCATATGATATATAGAGCACAGCAGCAGTCTCCAGATAATATATATATAGCCCAATACAGCCTCCAAATAATAAATATAGCCCAGCACAGTCTCCATATATATATACTGCACAGCCTTCAATAATGTATACATCACAACACAGCCTCCATATTATATACATACAGCACAGCCTCCAAATAATATATACAGCACAGCAGCAGTTTCCTAGATAATATATATATAGCCCAGCACAGCCTCCAAATAATAAATAAGCCAAGCACAGCCCCCATATTATATATACAGCCCAAGCCTCCAATAATATGCAGCACAACAGCAGTCTCCAGATAATAATATAGCCTGGCACAACCTTCAAATAACATGTATAGCCCAGCAAAGCTTCCTATTAAATACAACTGAACTGGTTTCGAAAACTATATAAGACGCCTTTAAATAATTTATACAAACAGCAGGGGTCTCCCGAAAATAAATAACCCATACAGCCTCCATAAATAAATTAGCCCCACAACATCCAAATTTTATTACAGCACATCCTCCAAAAAATAATCAACACGCAAATCTCCAGATAATATATATATAATATATATATATATATATATAATATTGTAATATTATAATAAAATAAAATATATAATATAAATATAGAGCCCCCACAGATTCCAAAAAAATAGTAAAGCACAGCACACCTCCAAATCATTTTTGGAACACTTTCTCCGGGCCCCGGGGAAGATCTCCCCCGGGGCCCCCCGTGGATGGGCCGGGGGGGGAAGGGGCTGTCAGAAAATTTTGAGCCTTTCCCCCCCACAAGAGGACCGGGAAGGGGGTGCTGGCGGTGTTTCTCCGCTGCCAGTCAACTCACCGCTATGCCGTGCAAGATCAAAATGTCCCGCGGCCTCAGCGAGGGGGGGGAGGAGGGGCAGGAAACAGCAAAGTGAGTTTCCTCACTTCCTTTTCCTCCCCTCTCCGGCCCGGCGCATCGCGGCAGCAGGGCAC